>VYYI01000566.1:0-29127 GCA_021029175.1 Bilobella aurantiaca
TCTAGTTTTGCTTGAATCGAAAAGTTATTATGTTTTTGATGACCTAAAACGTCTTGTATATTTGAAAATGGCCTATTGACTTCCGAAGAGCAAACTTCTATTTTCTAGTCTAATCTTAACATTTTTCTAAAGTTTCCTACTTCCGCTACTGGTTGACCGTTTTACCACGGTTTATTAGTAAATTAAAATTGTCCAACATGGACAATGACAATGGAAGACTTTGATATCAAGTGAATCCTCAGACGCACTGACAAACGGCAAAACTCACCCTATTATTGGCAACTGAAAGGATGACCTTGCTTGCTTCTGGATCTGACTCTTCAATGGGAAAGAGCTTGGACGACTGGTCTCCCTGTCCGTTATGACTATGATTGTGGCTGTGATTGTGGTGGGAATGGGAATGTCCATGTCCAGGGCTGCCTCCATGCGGTTGACATCGACCTCCAGCGCTGTTCTGATTTAAGCCTTGTCCATGCTCACCGGATCTAGTCTTCTCCTCGGCAAATAAAAATACTGCGGCTGGCTCATCACATCGATTCGGTGGCTCATCGTGGTGAACATGAACTCCGTGATTATGACCGTCACCATCACCTAAAAATCATACCAATGAACATTTTAATTAAAAAAAAATCATATTTCATTCATAAAGCAAGCCCATATTTCTATTTAGCCACCTGGATGACCGAGCGGTGAATGGAGATCATGACAAACTAAAAAGTGAGCAATTTCTTCCACAATGTAAACTATGAAAATTCCAACACAGAGACTCATCTCTGCAGTGAAGCCTGTCCCTTCTGGCCATGCTTCTCTGGCCTATAGAAACAAAACAATCAATCACCCAATGCCTTAAATGAGATGCGTTCATGAATCATAACAGTTAATTAGTTTACCTCAGGAAGAATGTGCACCAGCGACGTGGCAATAAGAATGCCACCTCCATAAGACAGTGTGAGTGATAGGGCGAATCTAGGAAAGGCCGAGAATACTCTGAAAGCGGGCAAGAGGCCAAATAAGAGTGACCCAGAAAAGATGATGACAATTGACCAGCACTTTGCCACTAATTCGTCAGACATCTTTCTGGAGCCAAATAGATAGAGGTAGAAGATAATACAAAGGAAGGCACAACCAATCCGGAATCCAAATCGTCGAACGAATCGTAATACACTTATCCGAATCCGATTGATCACCAAACCGATCTTTGATGTACACATGCGGACCGCAGGATCGGTCCACTGCAACTGAATGAGTGTCCGCCGCACGCAACCGAGAGACTAATTGATGTCACCGAGAATGAATGATTCAGTAAGCGTAGCGTAACAGCCACAGGCCACTGTGACTGTCCGTAGAGTAATGATAAATGTAATATTGTCGTCGGTTGCTGTCCGATCGGCCACCCTCCTCGGCAGCTGGTTTGATGACCACCGATGCAATTTATGATTCTGTCCTTGTTTGCTGTTTCATCACTTAATCGATATCTAATTGAATACCAAAATCGTTCTGGACACCACTTTACCGTTACTGATTACCGTCTTGTTACAGAAAGCAAACTGAATAAAAACTAATGTAAACTAATTGGAGCCTCCCCAATGCAGTCCGCACAGCGCCACTCTCTTTCTGCTTGAAAAAGGAGATCCACCCGCACATCTCCCATCTCCCTATGCATCTCATGTGTAGTATAGCAATTGTATCCACTTTAATCCATTAGTTAATTAAATTGGCAGATCTATTAATCAAATTAATGAAAGGCTTTCAAAATTTGAAGAGTTCGATTACACAAATATCGATTTGCTAAACATTTCACGCTCGTTAGGAATAAATGCAATCAATTCATTCAAGTTGCTCGAATTTCAAATGGTTTTTAATTTTATTCAAGCAACACTAATTTCTAAAAATCGAAGAATAAATTAGTCATGAAATCAAAATCATAATTTTAATTTAGGTGAAAGTAGGCAGGCTTCAACTGAATAAATATCTTTGGCTACTGATGGTTTGGTTAATAACATTCTTAAAGGAACTTAAACTTAAGATATATATGCCAATACATCTTCGATTTCATTTATGAGATCAAGCGTTTTGGGAGACTTTATACAATACATTCTACCTCTAACTGGCAGGAACCATCTTTAACATTGGATTTAGCATTGGGATGGCACTGAGAATTGTGCTTGTAAGCCCAAGGAAGGATAGCGCTCTTGGACTCAATTTGACGTACCCCATGGATGACAGAGGTAGAAATAGATCACAAAGATGCTTCGTGGTGTCGATGACAACGTCTGCATGATCCAAAATGAAGTGGCCAATGCAGTCCAGTCGCTGAAAATTCTTCTGAAGTAAATCCGCATAGCGCTGCTCCTGCTTGACTATCGTTTTGGCAACTTCAACCTCTATTTCGGCTGATTCGTTGAGAAGAAGTGAGCCCCTATTCTCAATTGGCGAGGATGCGGATGCTGCTACTGACCGCTGTTTCTTGACTTGAAATCTTGTTCGGTACTCTTCCTTGTAAATTCTCAAGAACTCATAGAGGTCACGCAAAAGTCCTAGTAGAATTGCATACAGCCAAAATCTCGAAGAGAGTTTATCTAGTTCTGTCGATTTGGCTTTCCTCAGAGATATAACCCCCAATTTGTCAAGACACACAATGTGGTCAATGAGGAGGTAGCAGCCACCAGAGATCCTTGACATTGTGCTGGTGAAGCGAACCACTGGATTCGATACGCTGGAGAAGAGAGGAAGGGCACTGTGGAACGTTTCGAAAAACCGTCCAAAACGTAGCACTGCAAAATTTTAAGCGCAAAATTTATAGGAACTGTCCGCCAAATAAAATAATGAATCGGAAGACACTTACGGCGCCGTGTAATGGCCAGGCTCTCGTCGACTACAACAATCAGAACAAAAGTAGCAGTATAAATTCCATGGTCTCTTCTCAGGAATTGGCCTAAATCTTACGTTTCTTCAATCTGGCCACGGTCTCCTTCGACACTCCATTCCTTTCCATATGATACCACAGCATGCGACTCAAATACTGGAACAACCTACAAATCGTGAATAAATTAACAATTAGAAACGTCAACTAATTACAGCTGCCACACCATATTCATTGATCATAGGCCAATTATACACCCAATATTCTTACCGGAAGACTTTGTCTCTACCTGCCGTTTGATTATTGAACTTTATAAATTCGTCCATTCTATAAACAGAATTAACTTATTAATTTAATTACTAATTATTAATTAACGCTTTCCTTCTTCCTCCTGCAAAACCCTAATTAATTAAGGTTATTTTAAGCTAAATTTGAAAACCTTTGTTTACAAATTAACTGTCGGACTAAAAGTTAAATATCTTCTTTATAGCCACAAACAGAGCTGGGCATACATTTGTCGGAAGCGAGATCTGGGAAACATTTTTAACTCTGGGAAAGGCCGACGCAAAATCTCGTTACGTTGACCTCTTCGACCTTGATGCAAAATTGGCCCCTTAGATTTTCAATGTGGATATTTCGAATAGGCTTGAGCATTGCTACAGTAAATTGAATTAGCGATGAGGTGAGGTGTATCGCATTGCTGTATGACTGATTCTGTAATTAGAAAAGCGTTCCGAATTTTGTTGCAACAATTTTTATTATGTGGCATTTCATAAGATTGACTTAAGTAGTTTAGGAAACTTAGCATATCACCGAAACTAAAAATGTTCCAGAGTTCCGCGAAGCAGGAGTAGGCATGAGCTTGACTTATAGTTAGCAAATCCAAGTCCCTGCAAGGAATGTTCGAGTGATTCCATTGTGGTTAAAACGTATGTGTGACCGTGACCGTTGTTTCATCGCTCATCTTCAAAGCTGAAGTTTGTGACGCCTATGTTCTGGAGTTGTGGCTGCTGATGCGTTGTTTGCGTAAAATCAAGGAAAGGATTTGAGAAAGGGGCCAAACCAAACAAATCCACACTTTCAGCATCGTCCTCAAAAGTCCCGTCTACAGGCATAGGACGGAATTTGAAAAAATCTAGCAAAATAAAAACTTAAATGAAATGAAAATTCAAAACAAAAACTGGTGAAATGTAGCCCAGCTCGCAATTGTTGGCAACACTTAACACATGGCAAACCATCAGCAAGAAAAACTAAATCTGGCACAACAGTATCAATCAATCACTAATGAAGGATAACAAAGGCATATGCAACGGAACGTCAATAAGCTCCTTGCATCTACACGCTTCACTCTAAGTATAAGTGTGGGTTAACACAGGACTAGAAGAATGAGATTGGAATTTCGAAAATGTGTCACTGAATCAATCAGTATCAACAGAATTTTTGGAACCAGGTGATGGATTTTTGTCACTTCCGGGAGATGACCTACCAAATGGAGCCTTTTCAAACGGGTCATCTTCATCCGCACCAATGTGGGCCCTAGAGGGTACTTTGGGTTCAGTAGAACTTTGCCTGTCAAAAGGGTTCCAAGATGACATCGATATGGCTTGCTCTGAAGTTGCCGAATTGATCTCTTGTGGTTGGCTACCAGCTCTAAAATTGACATGATTGTTAAAATTGAAACGTTTCACAATCTTAATTTCACTGCCCTGATAAAATGAAGCAAAAATACCTGTCGAAGGTAGAGGAGTCTGACGCGTTTCTCCTATGACAGAGTTCGACGTGTTCTGGTTTTGGGCTCTTGGGTGGTGGTAGCAATGTGTTGGCGGCTATTGGCGCCGGAATGACTGTTGCACCTTTAGGACGCTGCCGTGGTGTAACACTTGTTTCCAGTGGAATCATCAAAGGGGCTGGTGTTACCGAAGCGGACTTAATTGGCTTCTCCTCAATTCTACTTTTAGATGTCTGTGCCTCTAACATGCTCTTCACTAGATCATCAATCGTAGGAGGCGGTTCGACGCCGTTCACATTTTTTATCGGATTAGGAGACCCATGCAAGTGATGCACGAGTTCGGCAACTTGATAAATATCGGGTCGTCGCTCCTGGTCTGGAGTGAGAAGGTAATGAATAAGTCCATGTAATTGAGGCGAAAATGGAGAGACCGTTGGGAATGTAAGGTTAGCTGACTGTATTGCAAGCACGGAATCACCAAACGGTGTCGTGTAAAAACAAGTCTATAATAAAAAAAAAACGTTGAATGGTTACTATCAATCCTGAACAGAACACTTACTAAGTTGTTAAGTATAAGTTAGCATAGATTTACTTAAAAATACCTTAAAAAGAAAGACACCGAGAGCCCAGATATCAGCCTTACAGGAAATAGGACCTCGATTGGAGTATAGATCTACCATTTCTGGAGATCGATAGGCCAGTGTAGTATATTTCTCCAAATTTTCCTGAGTTGGCAAAGCACCGTGAATAGCAGGGTCCCAGAACTTTGCAGTAGCTGAACCAAAATCACATAAAATGTATTTCCCCTCATCTTCCAGGACATTTTCGATCTTTAGATCCCTATGTACGACAGGAGTGGAGCATTGATGCAAGCGTGACACGGCTCCGACAATATCTACCAAAATGTCAAGCACCTCCTGCTCGGCTAAGTGAGTCTTGGCAGTCATTTTGGCATTGAGAATCGATAGCAGTGAGCCACGAAGAAAAGGCATTAGCATGAGTACTTCTGTAATTCCACCACCCAGCGCTGTTACGCTGAAATCGATGCATGATAAGATGTTGGGATGGTTGAGTTGAGTCTATCAGAAATTTTTATTGATTCGGATGCAATTCATATGAAAATATTATACTCTATTTACCATGAACTGAATTTCTCGTGTACCAACGGCCAAATCATGCTCGTTGTTGACGAGAATTCTTTTGAGAGCATACTTTGCATTTCCCTGTCTTGCAAGAAACACAACACCAAAGCCGCCTTCAGCGATTACTTCCTCCACGGTGACGGATGCTTTATTCAGCGCAAATGTCTTTCCAATGCAAGCGTTCTGAACTATTCCAGCCGCTGGAACAGGATTGATTTTGTCACGAAGTTTCTTCATGTTGGGCATTGCAAAATCAAGAACGTTAGGAATATGTCTTCATCCAACTGACGCTTCGGTCCAGCCCAGTGTCAGTTCAGTGAATCTCATACACCCATACCTAATGTCTTTCTGTTTCAAATACAAATAGTACTTTTTAGATTAGAATCCTTCACACTTCAATCAGTAATATCTTTTAGTAGCGCAATTGCAGCGATTGATGAATGACCTAGTTTCATTAGGTAATTGAACATACTTGGCAGCGTAAGTCTTAGATTCTAGGAATGGATAACGGTTTCAACGCTTTACTTCAGCAACCACGTCGCCTCCCAGTCCCAGCAGCTCAGCCTCGATCTAAAATACGACACGTTGATTTAGTGATAATTAAGTTTAACCTTAGTTACTAACCAGCTACTAATCTTGGCGAGATTAACGGAAATCAGACCAGTTATTAAATATTTAATTACGTTTATCTAAGATCAGCGATTATGCCTCTTAAGTTTCGCTAATCCACTTCACATTTAACGCCTCTTGTTATCTTTTAACAGTAAAAAATGAGTAACACGAAAAGTTATCTTTCGACTCAGCTGCTCAGCGTGAGTCAAGTTCGCGGAAAATTCTTGCTCTAATATTATATTGTAAAAAAAAACATAACCATAAGAGTTGTTAAAAATGGAGTGTACGTGACATCTAAGGTTATTTTAGGCGTCACAAAGTCTGCGTTAAATGACATTAATTTTTAATTTAATTACCTAGTGTTAAGGATTTTCGTCAAGTAGCTCTTCATAAGCTCTTTTGTTCAATTTCTGAAATTAGAGCTTGAATTAGCTTAATGATTACTGTAAATTAAGTGGAATAAAGTTAAGCACCTTAGCACAATTTTTGTATTAGATTATAAATGATAGTAAAATGGCAACTCTGGATTGGAATTGAATGAAGGGGGTACACTTTGACATCTGTGCCAAAAAGCCCTCCTACATTCTACTTCTAGGCAATTCGCTTAAACCGAGTCTTGTTAAATGAGAGGAGTAGAATGTTAGGGGGTAGTTTGGCGCAACAATATCTTCCATCTAAAACAAAAAGTGTTCCCCCTTCGTTCAATTCCAACCGCAACTCTGTTCGACGTTCTTTCTTTTTGATGCGACATTGTGCAAAAATTGGCTGTAAAATATCAGCAAGTATTAGCAATTCAGTACACAATACAATGTAATTCGCTTAGTAGAAATGATTCATTGATTTATAAAATTTAATTAAAAACATATAGTGAATAAATGTGTACTAAAATATATTTTTGTCAAGCAATAGAATAAAGTTAGAATAAGCGATGAAAATTTGTGTTTACTTGACTCACATAACCTATCCTAATTAATTCATCGAATTTCTGCTAAGCTCAACGCTCGAGACATCTACCGTATCTACACTGCTTAGCTTCTCAGTGCCATCGATAGGTAACGTTGAGATTCAAATTAGAACTTATTAATTAGCTTTTTAATTTCAAACTACTTTCACTTTACTTTCACTTTAATTCTAAATTATTCTTTTCCAATATCTATCGTAATGCCACTTGAAAACTATCGATAATCGTATTCTAAAGAGCCAAAATTAAAAAAAAACATGATAACTTTTCAAGTGGTAGAGCACGCTAAGTTAAAAAAACTAAAGCTTTTTTTGCTAAAATTAACGTTTCGTCACATTTGCTTTTATTGATGTAATTTACATTATCCCATCTAACTTCAATTACTATTTACAATTGATACAAAACCGCAAAACTTTTATGCAAAAATGCACGGTACAATGGTTTAAAAACTCTATCAATTTTACAGAAATACATGTGATCAAAATAAACTAATCAAAAAGTGCAAAAAAATCAAGAACTCCAAGCTCATTTGCAAAAGATTTTTTTCAGAAAATCTCCCACCTACCTAATTGAAAAATCATGTTAGAATCTCAGGTAAATGTTTTGGTTAATTAAGTTAGTGAAACATAATTGATGACCAAATTAGTTCAAATCCAACTTAAGTAAACTTCAATAAGTTGAAATGAAGAGAAAGTTTGTGTTTTAGTGTGGTGAAAGTAATGAATTTACACTAACCCTGCCTCTTACGTCTTACTTTTGGCAAAGTAAGGAATGAAATGGAGTGAATGCTGTGATGGAAATTAAGGATTTGGGGTGTTGGGATTAAGTTGATCTCGTAAGTGGGGAAGCGTTGATTAAGGGCCCCTTTCAGGGCTTCAAAGCGAAGGAACCTCTTACCTTGATGAGAAAAGGACTTAGGCACTCCCCTCACGAAGTACATCTTACGCTCATCTCCGCTTCACCCTTCTTCAAATTAAATTACGATCCAGCCCACTCCAATTACACCATACAGGGACTTAAGGCCCACAAAACAAAAGCCCTTCCCCAGAATACCCCCAAACACAGTACAGGTGTCAGTTCAGAAGTTAAACAGAAGTGAAGACTTAAAAACTTCCATAAGTTTCCTAACTTCCAAGTGTGAAACTTGACTGTAATGTTTTATTGTTAATTGCAATAAAATTTCTGTTGACCCTAAAAGTTTTCCTCATTATAGGTGCCTATAATTTAAAGAAAAACAGTCGTGAATATCGAGATTCGAGAACCTAATTTATCAACTAATCATCAAATAGCAAATCGGAAATATTAATTTAAAAAAACAGGCATAACCTTAGGTATTTGTGGTCAATAGGACTAAAAGGGCAACCAGCCCGTCCCAAGACTATGAATACACTAAATTTTAAAAAATTTTAATTAATAGCACTTTCCAACATGGACCTTCAATTAAATTCAAAGAATCAATTTCATATTCAATGTACTTCAAATAAATTAACTTTATTCTTTCGACATCGCTTCTGAAGCACTACTTACATGACAAAAATGCAAATTTTGCTTCATTATGATTCCTAAAAAAATTAAGGGAGAACATGACGTAAAGTTGATAAATATTTGACACTATTTTGTTGTTTACAGAAGTAATACCGTAGTTCTGGAAGTAATCGGTTTACCGTTCGGGTGACTTTTTTTCGGAAATGAAGCGCAAGACGAAAGCGTAGGTTTTCAATATTTGAATATGTTCGTTTAGAATTTGTTTTGAAGGTAAGTTTTTGTAAGTGCCTCATCCCCTTTGACAAGGGACATTTTGAGAAGAGTAAGGAAAAGTGATGGGAAGACTGCTGTGATGGATGTGAAGGGAGTGTGATGACAGGGGATCAATTACACTTGGATTAACATTTAAACTTGATTAACAACCCCCATTCACACGCTAATCCTCTACGACAAAGTTCACAATGCAAAAATTATTCAACTTTGACCCTTTGAGCCTCACAGTTTTCTCAAAGGGACTTTGCCATTTTTACTTTTAAAATAAGGGGCTTCTACGACTAAAATTGGCTCCCTGCATCATACACTTGGAAAAGTCTTGTCAAGGAGTCTTTTCTTAATATTTCCCCAACGAAATCATATTGTATGGATAATTTCTCATTAAAAATGTAATATCTACTAAATATGATATTAAAATAAAATTCAATCATCTTTAAACAAGCTATAAGCTATTTTCCTCAATTTTTTGTGGAGTTTTTAATACTATGAGCGTGCTTACAAGAAGTTCAAAATTTCACAACCCTTTTCATTTACTTTTCTTTAAAAAAATTTAGCGTAATTTTACATAAGAGTTGACTTTTACTGAACAAGCTCATCGACGGTGGGACACAATTGTAACAAAATACAAAATATTGTGTGTATCGTTTCCGGTGGGAGGGCGGTGTTGTTGGGCCTTGAGTGGATTGGCCAATTAAAATTCAGTGCGTGGTGATGTTGTTGACAAATGCTTGTGAAGGAGATAATTCCGTTTGGAGGCCTTAGCGAAGTCCTCCAGTCATTTGCCTTGGCTTTGGACTGTCATGGAGACTGGATCGGGCATTACCGGGATTTGGGATTAGTTTGAATTTGAGTCGGAAGGGCTTATCCCAAGGGACTGGAAAGCCAAGGGATGATGTGAGGCCTTAGACCCCGCTCAGCCCTTCCCTTAAGTCCCTCTCTGTCTCTCCGGATAATCCAGGGACAGATGTTCATCAACCATGCAGATCAACCAAAGACTTAAATGCCAAAGAAAGGACTCGGGGCCCTGCAGTTGGGACCCTTACAGCTAAACCTTCCCCTTTAAACTTTCCCGCTTCCACAAACCGGCAAAGGATTTTCCTTAATTTAAAGTGACTGATTTTGCCAAATATTATAGACTGATGTTTGCAGTAAAGAATTATATGCTCAATAAATTACCGATTGGTCATCTTGATGACAGAATTAGATATTTTCTGGCAGCTAGCAAATGACAAAGCTGAAGCGTAAATCACCACTAGCCTGAATCATAGACTGTTTCGTTTAGTCTAAAGTTAATAAGAAAAAATGCCCTGGAAAACCTTGTCCACTTCAACCAATCCAAAATAAATACTTTTCAATTTACCTAACTTGAATATGAATTGAAACTTAAATTTAAATCTACATTTTTTCTTGCATTAGAAAATTGTATTATATTACAAAATGGCTTTATTAGTAATGTTTAAAATTTACTGCCTAAGTTCCCTAAGCTTTCACAATTTAGACCCGAGTTAATTCGTAATAATTAAAATGCGACTAAATATTTTGGAAGTTTTTATATCAAATGCAGTTCTCGTTAAAAGCTAATTGTATTGAGACAACGGTACAGATTTTGGTGGTGGGTGTGATTTGTAAGGTTGAAAATACTGGTCCAGATCCCATCCTCCATTCTAGTACACATGCCTTGTGTACACTTAAACGTTGTAATTGTGGAGGGGATGCTGTATTTAGGCTGATCTGAAAAGAAGGATTACACAAGTTATTATTTGTGATCTTTTGAAACGTCTGTGCCTCCTTCTCCATTGTCCAAAGACCACCCATTGCAGGGAGCGTTAAGGGAGAACAGGGCCCTTAGAGACCCTCACTTAATCGCTGGGCCCAGCGATGAACACTCCTTTGTCCCTTCCAAGGAAAATGGAGTCCGCTTGGACATGGTGTTCAACAACAGGGCTCTAACAACGCCTTCCCTATCATCAACCTCATCAACAGATCCCAAGGAGCCCTTAAGGCCCCCCAAACCTCACACCATTATCAACTGGAAGTGAACAGCCCTCCTATCAAACAGCCCTTCCAAAAAGTCCTTCCAGGTCCTAATTTCTAATCCGAATGCTTTGACAAGATCAAATTCAAAGATCTCGTAAGCTCCACAACGCCATTTTCTATTTTTCACAACCTTAAGGCCAAGAATCTCTTGATCTCACAACCTTCCACACTTCACCCTTGCACAATTCTGAATTTAAGTACTTCCCAAGGCCCTTAAATTGAATACATTGCGCATATTTTTTGAGTAACCGTCCGTGTCGCATATCAAAAATTTTCGAAATAGGAGCGCCGTGAGCGTCCTTTCTAGCAGGACCTCACCCAAGTAAATCTCATTTCTAATGTTTGTAAAACCCAAAAATTGTACGTTGTATTATACCCATTTTATGGGGTTTCCTTGAGTCAATAACAATTTCCTGAAACGTTTTTCAAATGGAAAATACGGCAGATCCTGACCGATTACAGAGTCCGATTACTTTCCGGACAAAACGGAACTTGGGGGTCTTCTTCCGTCCAATTTGAGAAACCCTCTGTACATCATCTATTTTGACCACTCTGTATACGTAGTCAATCGAATCCCATCATTCCTAAATTCAATCTTAGATCTCCTCCAGCCGCTTTTAGGCAAATCACGAAAGATTTTCCATAACTAGGGTTTCCTACTCAAGAATCGCTGCTTTTGATTATGATTTCGTGAAGGCGGTTCTGAGAAGTGGAATTTAGAGGTCTGTGCGTACTTGCTGAAACTTAAATGGAAAGTACGTGGTTGGGGTAAACAATGGTCGTGAATAGGAAGCCTCAGAAGAAAGGAAATTGGGCATTGTCACCATGTCATTGATACATGGCGAAAGGAGCCGATCACATGTCATCCTATTGAGCTTCCTACAAATTGTACAATGCCTTCCTCAATGACAGCGTCCTCAAGAAACCCTCGGAAGACAGGCCTGGACAATGGTGACTGGAATTAGTGTTCTCTACACTTGAATGGGGCGGTCTCTTTACCATCAAATCCTACAAATCACCCCAACAAAATTAAACTGTTAGATGAACTGTTACAAATTTAAATTCTACATCGCAAAGTATCCCTTTACTTGTAATTTCAACCAAAATCTTTTAAAATAGAGTATTTCAATAAAAAGGAGAATATCTTGCTCATTGAGAATCACAGATCATCCTTATACAAGCTTTGCTTACTTTAGAATTTTTATAGAAAGTGATTGCGGCAAATTCAGTTTGCAAAAAAAAGTTAGGAAAATAATTAAAATGATCACGTGCCATACGCTTCAAATGTTGAAACATTGTTAGTTACGTCTTTTATTGTAATGTTTTAATCTACGGAGCCAAACAAGCCCGTCTTGGGACAGGAAGATTTTAATCCAAACTTCTGGGTCTTCCTGACCTATAACGGCCTTGTTTTGTTTTTTTAAATTTAGATGAATTTTTTATTCATTTGGCTTAGAAATTGGCATTCAGAAACACAATTAAAGTAAAATGTGTTTTGGAATATGAGTTTTTGGTATTAGAATCTAATAGGTAGTTCAACTTCAAAATCAAATTAGCTTCTCTGAATTTGATTTTGAAGTACTTAGAAAATAATATGGTGCTGAGGTAAAATATGCCTATTAGCTTCAACTTCTGGAAACAGTTTAACAAAGCAATTTAATTTAAGGATATTTAAGCGTGATGCCTTTAGAATTGGCCGGTATTTTCGTATAAGAACTTGAGCCCTTAGACGCTTGAGTCTTAATTCCTCTGAATAATTTTCAAAGGAAGATTTCAAGTGTATCAAACTAAGAAGGCATTTAACAGAATTTTTTTTCGTAGCCATCCTGTATTTGTGCTCAATTGAGCGCATGGAGTAAGTAGGCAAGGCGGTAGGTAAGAGGTGAAAGCAAGGAAAGGACGCTTTTTTTAAATTCAAAATACCCATAGAATTTAAAAAATATGACTACCTTCTATCTCGACAATGTAATAATGCCAGGAGGGGCGCTTTGGGAGATTTTGTAAACTTAAAGCCTTAGGAGTCCCAGGGACTCTTAAGGGGGGACTTAGATCCCTTGATTCTTTTCGCGAGAAGGAAAAAAGTGTGGAAATTTTTTGAAAAGCAAATCCCACTTTTCAAAAAAACTTTCGATGCATAATATTATTAAAGTAAGACGAGGAGAAAATATGAAATCCCACAAATTCAATACGCCTCAGCCCCAAAATATAACAATGTTTTCCATATATAACTTTATTTTAGCATTCAAAAGTGTACTTACAATAAGCTTCGAAGTTGAGTAGTAAATTAATAATTGAGAAAAAAATTCAGGCTTTTGTAAAAATCTGAAATTAGTATTGTGATTTGTAAAGTAAAATTGTTTGTTTAAATGTTTTGTTAACTTAAATATTTACACTTTCAGAAATCCATAGATGTATGAAATCGAGGTCACATATTCACTTCCCGAAGTCGATTGTATAAGCTAATTGCAAATTGCGTTCTTCCCAAAGGCACCTGCCAATAATTAGCAACATTTCCTTTTTATTTTAATTAAAAATCTCTCAGCGTTGAGAATAATTGGGTTTTAATTTTTGAAAATGAGAGTTTCCCTTCTTTTTGTGTGGCTTCTCCTAATTCAAATGGAAACTGTTTTGAACAAGTACTTCAATCCGCCTTTGTGCGCAAAAAGAATTTTAGAACAACCCTCAGCATGATTTGAAAAGCCTAATGACGCCATCAGCCCTCAAATCAATTGTTCTTACCACTTTTCAACTTCCACTTTCAATTTAGACTAAAAATTGAAATCGATAACTTTTCCTTAATCAATTTTTTGATTGGATTTAGAGGGCTTCCTCCATCTTTCATTGAAAGTGACGCCAAGTTCTTTTGAATACAAACATTCAGGGCTTCTGAAACTTTAAACAGTATTTTTTAAATCCAACCCCAAAGTGAAACCGTATCAATTTCAAGTGGTCTAAACTGAAAGTTGTGGATAAATCTGTGACATAAGCTTTAATGAGATTAAGCTTGAAAGTAATACAAAACAACATAACAAATAAGTATTATTAAAAATCATTCTAAAGTATCGAAATTGACATTCGATTCTTCGTAACCCACTCCAACTCGATTCAATGACAAATAGCAGCGATACTATTGAATTTCCATTTGTTGATTTGAAGGAATTTTAATTTCCAATTCCTACTTTTTTGGTGATTTATTTTTATCAAGCCATTTTTTAAATAATTTTATATGAATGTTTAATATAATTTGTACTATATCATATTGTTGCAATTGTTAGAATTTAGTAGGTATGCTAAGTAATTGAAATACGTTATAATTTGCCATTCGGCTAAACTTTAGCTGAAACAAATTTTGCTATTGTGATTGACGAGTCAAGCGATTTCGCTTTTAAGATGTTTACCTTTCGTGCGCTTCCCGCAGGATTAAAGTTTACGCTGGATTGGGCCAAGTTTCAATTTAAGATTGAAACTAGAGTAAAAGTGCCATTAGAAATTAATGAGATTTGAAACTATTTACTCGATCAACAGCAGCGTTCGGCCGCAGCGATGACGCTGGATGCTGGACTACTGGGATTTCCTTACTTTCTTACTTCAGTCCACTATCACTCTGTTAGTACAATATTGGTTTTCAGCACGCGTCCATTTCATTTACGCTGTCCCGCAGGAAAGCTACGTTTAACAATATCTTCATTTTTCTACCAAAAAAAGAACAACTAGAAAAATCAAAATAAATGGATATCCAATTCCAATTGTAAAAAATATCTAAAAAAAAAAACAAATGGACAAAGTAAACTTCATACTATACCTATAAAAAAAAAAGTGAAAATTGCAGAAATAGAACTTGCTTGATAATAATTATTCATTTTTGAGGTAAGGTAAAGTTACAGTTGGATAAGTTTTAACTGGATTAAACTGAATCGTTTCCAATTTTGCCTATTCAAAAATAAGCGTTTCAAATTTCAAATGTTAGACAGTTGACAGCATCCTGCGTTTTTGATGGCGAAAGGCAGCTTCTGCTTCCTACAAGGCTGCTTTCGTGCCCTAATTTCCAAATAGCGTACTTGACTTTTGGAAGGGACGCTTTGTATTTGCGTGTTCACACATTGTCTGTCACCTTCCCAAGTGGCCCTCCCTTGACACTTCAATTTGAAGGGGTAAGGGCTGGAATGACAATCCAATTGAACGTCTAATGCAGAAGGCAGACTTCAGAAATCAATTACTGGGAGCCCTTACTTTCCCTTTGTTTTCCTTAACCCTCTCCAAATGGCAGAGCAGTTGTGTTGTGACTTGGCTTTTCAAGGGCCCTGGGCCCTTAACTCCGAATTACTCGCCTCTGGAAATGAATTGAGTGCTTCTGGTGGTCCATTGTTGTTTGCACGGAGTCATTCAATCCCAATGCTAATGTCATTTAATCCTTTTTCCCCACTTCATCTTGTTATGAGCAAACAATCAAAATTAAGTCAAGATGTCCACAACAGTACTGTGCCTCAGATGGTGTCAAACATGACAAAGGGCTCATGACCTGACCCTTCAACAACTTAAGGGCCCCGAAATTTGTTTTGGACAATTTAAATTTTGAACATGTTTAATTTACCATTTAAATATTTTTATTCTTAAATAATGAATCCTAAAATACGCTATTAAAGTATCTTAATTATAAAATAATTGTACTCTTAATTGGAATCACTCAAATTGTCGGAAAAATCGGAACTGTTTCGTCGTCGGCGTGAGGTAGGACTACAGCGAAGGGCTGGAGAAGAGGTCACAGAAGTCAACTGCTGTGAAAGGTGGTGATGATGATGGTGATTGTGGATTGTCATGGGTGAGAGGCTTCCAAGGAGGGTGGAGTCAAAACGGGGCCCTTCAAGGGCTCCATCGGGTCCAGATTCTGGAGACTTTTCTAGGAGAACGGAGGCCTCGTCCTGGATCCTCCGACGCCGATCCTCTTCCTCCCGTTTTTGCTTCCTCCATTTCGCCCTCCGGTTTTTAAACCAAACCTAAGAATAGAAGGGTACTTAATTAGATGAAATTAAGGACTCAAGGGAACTAATTAGTAGAATTTGAAATTAAACTTTTAAAAATTTCAATGGAATCTCTTCCTTGTGTCACTTAAATCTGATTCTTCTGATCTCTCAGGCGAACGCAACTTCTCCTGGAAACAAACACATATCCTCCATGTTTCTCATTTTAATGACTTCTGTACCGAGCCTTTCATAAGTACCCCTTCAGTGAAAATAGTTCTGACTTATGAGTACACCGTCACAATATTTTACGGCTGATTCGTTCATTCTGAACTCATCTGTACAAGGATCACAGAAGACAGAAATATGGAACAATCAATTGGAGATTTCAAAGAGAGTGTAGCAATAATGACGCAAGGTAATTGAGACGGAAATGACAGGTAAAAGTGAGGCGTATATACAGAGCGTTTCCCAAAGGCAGTTTCCAAGTATTATTTTATGCTGCGCAGTAATGAAGCCAAGAATTTCGTTTATGTTGAAAGATGAATCCCGAAAACCTTTTTGGACTAAAATGAAAAATCTCCTTTGTGATCTGGATGATTCTCTGAACAATGCCTCCTCATCTGTAAAATGTGGTCTTAATGACTTTCCCTTAGTCTACAAATAACTAACAATGTCCGATGTCACCATGTCACGACGAGGCTCAGAAGGGTACAAGGCAAGGTTGACAAAGTCCCTTTGAAGTCCTCCCCTCAACCATTCACTTATCCGCTTTCACCTGCCTACCTCCAGCGAGGAATCTACCATTTCCCGAATCAGATTTATACGAGAGTTAGTCTGATACCCGGGGACCTAAAGGGGCTCTTTGGTATGATTCATAGGACGCCATGTTTGACAATCCAAAACCTGAAAACCTTAAAAAATTGTTCATACGTTAACATAAACGTTAATATGTTAATTGTTAAAACTGAAAATTTAAATAAATGAATTCTGTGTTATTGGAAAACATCAATTTCAACTTCCCAGGATTTGGTCTCTCTCTTCATCAAAACCATAACATTAGTTGTACTCCCGAGGGCTATTCTGATCCTTCTCAATAAAATTTTTAATGAATCGTTTAGAAAAAAAATGAAACAAATTGATTTTTTTAATTTAAACCTATAGGTTTTCACTAAAATTCTAAATTTCTGAGCTGGAAAGTAAAAAAAAAATCCGGAAAAGCCTAAATGGGACCTGATTATTTTAGAATAAGTGCCTTTGAGTTGAAGGGCTGTCTGAACTTTCGTATTAATTATAAGACAGTTTGTCAACGTCAGAATGAGCGGGGGAGATAGATTTCTATTATTATGAAAATGTTGATGATTCCAATTTATTCTTCTGGATCAACTACCTTCGACTCCTTTGAATGGCAGAAAAGGGCTTGAAAAGACGGTGTTTGAATTGAATCTTAAATTGAAATGGAAAGTAGATAAAGACTTTCTCTACTTGAAACTATCAAACAATGGAATTTATTATGGAATCTCCACCATCCACAAAACAAGATCGAAAACTAACGAGAAGCGCCTTTTCAGATAAACACTTCATTTCACTTCCAGACATCAGATTCAGGATCGTCAAAAAGTTCTCTCAGAAACAATCTTATCAACTGAAAAAGAAAATTAAAAAGCATCCAAAACTAAATCTAAAATCATAATTTTTAGGATGGAAACTTTAAGAACTCAGAATTAAAAACAATAGTTAATTTATTAAATTTGAAATAGTATTGCATTTGCAGAACGCAAAAATTTACAAAGTATTTCCCTCTATTTTCAATTTACATTACATTTTAATTTGCAGGACGCTATATTCCTATTTTATTTTAATTGGTATTTAAATTGTCCTTTGCAGGCTGCAAAAATCTACAAAACATTCGGTTTCCGGAGAACATAAAAACAGAGCTACGAAATGCCCCTTTTGCATGATTTCTTTGGGACGAGTAAGCGGCTGTTAATGTAATTTTAGTGGACGATGAACACTTTAAAAAAATATATTTTTTTAAGATTTTCAATTTTTATTTCTTTTTAAACGGAGGGAAATTTCAAATGCATTTAGAGAAGTTGAGTGCCTCTGTGTGAGAATGTGTGGGATGGTTGCGGAGAAAGGAGTTTGAGTGAAAGTAGGGTTGTGAGGAAGAGGGTAGATTTCCACTGGGCTCTTCCGCGGTTTGTTATTAAATTATTAACGAGAGGCCCTGAAGCCTTGAACGAGCCCTGGAAAAAAGGGTGGTTATTGCTGACATAAGCTAAAATCCCTCTCTCATCCTATTTGTAATTTAATGCATATTTCATGTATGGAGAAGATAATGTAATCAACGAATTTAGGAGACCTCTGAGTCTTTAAAGAAAACAAGGAATTCAATTTGAATGTTTGCTTAAGGAATTGTAATGAAGGAAAGATGAGGTTTCTTTTTTAGCCTCAAAAAATAAAAGTTTTGGGAAGGAAGGGAGGCGGAGGTTGAAATGGAAAGATTATTCTATTATTTCAAGTATCAACATTACGCTTAATTTTGTTTGCTCTCAAAACAAGAGGATTCTGCAAGGGAATTACTTTCTCCGCTTTCACCGCACCAAATTCATCAGATTTCTTTTTTGATTTACAGATTTCATAATGTTACTACCCCTCCGGCGACCTTCTTTTTATAAATCTCTGACTCATGCTATTACAATGTGTGCTCTTCATCTCATGAAACACAGTACAGAGCCTTTTTTATTATCCCTACAAAAGAGAAAGTCCGTGATACTTTCTCTGTAGAAGGAAACCGTGATTTAAAATCTAAAAATAACAACCAAAGGGTTGCGTCTAAGTGCCATGGAGTGAGACCTTTTGGATTATAATTCATAGCATTTTTTTAGTTCTCTGTACTCTCTGCCTTTGCACGGACATAAAAATGCACTGTACATTTCACGGTCGCGTGTACCTAGTAAGTAGTCATGTAATTTTTGAGCGGTGCTTACCTCTACTCGCTCCTCCTTTAGATCCGTCTTCAGCGCCAACTGTTCCCGGAGCACGACGTCAGGGTAATGCGTCTTTTCGAAAGTTGCCTCGAGCTGCTCCAATTGTTCCTCAGTGAAGATTGTTCTAGGAAGGAATTTTAATTAAAATTAGCCTAGTAATTAAGACCTTAGCTACTAATTAATGGACCTAAGTCTTTAATAACCTCAGAGACTTTCTCTTTTCTACTAGAATCAATTTTAAATGAGTTGCTTCGAGCCTTAATTACAGCAATCTAGAGTAAGTCTTCTACGGAGGGTTCTCTCTACACGCGTTACCATAAAAATCCGGATAATCGAAATTTTTAGGAGATTTTGGATTATGAAACAAAGCCTCCTGAATAGAATAACAACTAAGAAATGATGATGTATTGAATAAATTTGGTTAAATGAACATTTCAGAGATCATTGGTATTGCTATTTCTTTTATTTAGAAACAAGGAAATAATATTTTATTTCGAAAGTTTACAAAATAAAATTTAAGAAATGTTGAATTGCCCACCGGCTGGCTGCTAAGTATTAAACCTAGCAAAACGGCTCAGATTTTTTTTGAATATGATTCAAGATCTGTTGAGAGCACTCCGTATGACGAAGGACTTAGCGTTTTGAAAGGGAACGTTTATCCACATGAAATCCATAAAGATTTGGGAAGGAAAGCTTCTTTTCGAGAATTTCTTATGAAAATATTGACGGGAAAATCCGAGTAAGGAGAGTAAAAGTTTAAGATTTTACGGCGCATTAGTCTAAGAAAGAAATTCAGCGTAATTCGACATTAGAATAATAACTTTTGAAGATTCACTAACTCTGCTGCTTCTGGAAAGGATAATTTGCATGGAACCCGGATAGAATCAACTTTTAGGAACACTTGCTCAAATTGTAAAAAAAAGCGGTTGATACATTATTCATTATGAAATTGAATTTAAATTAGAAATAAAAGTAAATTATTCCAACAAATTTGATTCGAGCCTTGCAAATGGTAATCAACCAACTGCATTTTATAAAGGTTAAAATAAAGTAAAATAACACGTTTATTTTACCTTTTTCAAAAACTGAAGCCCGTAAACCATTTTGTTTCAATATTTTGACGGAAAGTTTTTTGTGGCCTAAATTGTGAGGGCTTAAAAGATTTAAAATGGAGTGAAGCTAATGGGTTGCTAATCCACTTGGAAAACAAAAACAAACACTTGTGCTGGGGAAAAGTGTAAAAGGCACTTGATGAAACTGAAGAGGGTACTTTAAGGGAGCGTCTTATTACCATTCCAAATACTTCCCGAGGCCCTGATTGCAGTAACTGAAAAATTAAATCAAGTGCTCCAGACCCAAGGGCTCCGGACCTTAAGGGCCTAAAGGTACTTTTCTTAATTCCTTTTCCCCAAATCCCAACTTTTAGCTTCAGAACGTGACTTTTGAATAGAAATATTGAGACAGATGCTTAATTGTTTGGGGTTATTGTTAATAAACAGGGTCATTGTTCTATCTTTTGCCACCTTAAGCCTCTCTTATTTTGCGGTTAGGCCCACCGGTGGAATTTTAAGATTTTCTAAAAATTTTAAATTTTAAATCTAAACAGTTGCTGCAGAGTCACGGATTAAGGGGCCTTACCTGTGCCGCCTTTTTCTTTTCTGAGTGCTTCCGCCCATGCCACCGCCCAAGAGGCCCGCGTGACCTCCTTGTGACCCGTTGAACGGATTTGCATAAAAGTGACTATAGAGCCCAGGATATGCTGCTGAAAAATCAAGAATTGATTTTTTAATAATTTAAAAAATCGATCCAACTACAATATACAGAGCAACAATAATACTATGTACAAAGTCCGGAAAACGCTAGGTGTTCCTTGAGTCAAAATCCAAAAATTTTCATCAAATTGTTATGTAATAATTATTAATTAATTAATTACTAACTCACCAAACTTTGGATTTTAATTCATAGCATTTTTTAAGAACAATGTCTAATTTACCGGACTTTTTTTTTTAAAGAAACAAAAAATTGAATGTAGAAACGTGTTAAGCTTGTTCTATGAGAGGTATTTTGTGCTTAAATGCAACAACTGTACTCTGTTCAAATTATTGGATTTTGGCAAAATTTATCTCATTTTTGATTTCCTGTCTCAACTTAATTTCTTATCCAATTAGGTTAGATTTGAAAAATCATGGCTTCTTATGCAGAATTATACGATTATTGATTCACGGAAAAACATATCAGTTTCTTTTAATTATTCAGTCACAGAAATCGGCTTTAGTGGCTCAATTTACATTTTCCAGATTAAAAGTCCTTGCCACGTGAAGCTTCTGTGGACTTTAAGGGCTTCGGCAAAGCAAAACAAGGGCTTGTATCAAGTTACTTAAAATTATAGCTAGAGCATATTTAGTTTATTAAATTATCAGCAGCAGCAGAAATTATATGCAGGTGAAGAGGTGCCAAATAAAAAAAATTCAGGTTCGCTGACCGTTTACAGTTGCATACAGTTACAGATACAGACATATAAATCATTGAAGTAAAAGAAATTTTGAAAAAAGAGATTTCGAATAACAATTTTGAAGACTATTATGCAAAGGATTGTTTAATCGTTCAACTATAGCGGTTACACATATTTTAAAAAAACATATTTTAAAAAATAATTTTAAAACTAAATTTTATGTTACCGAAAAGTTCAGCAGCGGCGTGACTCGGAAGAAATCCCGCGGCGGCTGCGGCTGACTGTTGAAGGAATTGAAAAGTTGGGAATTGGTGGGCCAACGGTGGCGAGGAATGGAGGGTCCGCTCGTGGTCCCCTTCGGAAGGACTTTGACCTCTGTGACCTCCGGGACAGTTTGAAGGAACGTTGGAGGGAGGAAGCGGTGCTCTGGGATTTCTGGGTCCACTAGAGCTCTGCGCCCCTTGACCTGTCCCTAGAATACTTTCAATGGTGAAGGGCGTTCGCGTGACCGTGGTAGAGTTGACTGGACTAATTGGCTCTTGTGGACCGCTAGAACTGGAGTTGGTGGCGAGGGATGACGTGAATTGTCGAAACTGGAGCGGTGACAAGTATGGGAACATGGGGAAACACGGTAAGTTGGACATGGTAAGATGTGGATGGGACCGCGGCGGTGGTCGGCTGGACTCTGATCTCGGACTGATCTGTGCCTGGGTGTGAAGATGTAATTAGGGGATGAGTGCGTAAGGGTGACACGAGGACTCCAGGAACTTAAGCTTTGTCTTCGTCTAAGTTCATGGACCAAATGCCATTTCTCTGACTTGAAGAAGGGTGGGCGGGGCTTGTTGGGATTCGCCCCCATTTCCAACCAATCACAAATCACCGTCTCTCAACCATCACCGCCCCTTCGCTTTCCCTTCGCTCTCTTCTTAATAAGATTCTGAGGACCAAGGAATCAGAGATCTGATGACAACATCCCTAAGTACTTAATTAATACATTAGAACTCGTCAGCCATGAGTAGGCAGTAGTGTTTCTCTCGATAATACGCGTATCGCAAATTTCAGAACGAAAAAAAAACACGATCTAAAGCTTAATTCTTGTTATTTTTCGAAAAATATTTTATTTAATCCTTTTTCTAAATAGACAATTGAATCCATTTTAAATTTAAGAAAAATCGTTCCCCTTCTCTATAAAGTTACTAACCTGTATATTTTCGTCTGTTCTATTTCTTTAACGAACTGTTACGAAATATTTTATGAAACATATATTTTTCGCGTAATCAAAATCGTATAGGCTTGGTCCTTTAAATTGGAGGCGTGGTTTAGTTCCTGGAATATTAACACCATTCCCAAAATATTTGCTTTTTGAAGCTCTCCAGTTCTCTCAAGTTCAGAGCATGGCGATCCATAGGCGTTTTGAAAGAGATATTAATTTTAATTAGGTTTCTTTGGAGTTATTAGCTGCGATTAATTACTTTAAGTTATGAAAATAATTAAAACTTTGGAAATAAAGTATTTTTTTTTGCTACATACAACTTCGATTGGGGTCAATTGTTAATTTTTAGTGTTTAGATGAAAATAGAATAGGATTTTTAGTTGTAAATCCTAAAGAAGGTAAAAGCGGCGAGTTGCAAAGGCTTTACAGGACAAAAGGCCCTTGTGAATAAGGGCTAAGAAGCAAATTGAAGTTTAACAGTGATTATTCCTGTAGCAGGGTGAATGAAATTAAGGTTTAAGGGCCCGTCTCTCGAAGGGCTTCTCAGTTACTCAAAGGGCTCTGTGTAAGGGCCCTGTAAGCTAAACCTACCGCACGGTGTAAGTTTAGGCGGAGATTCCCACCTTGGACGGAGGTCAATCGAGTGGAAAAGTGCTTCACAGCATGCTTCCAGCATCTGAGCCCTTCTCGCTTAGTTCTCAAGGGCCCCCCTATTATTTGTCAATCTCAGGACCAATCTAGCAGCTAATTCCTAATCTGCATTTCAACAATTATTCCGTACCGCACCTAAGGGACTTACACCGTCAATGCATCACTTTAAAGAAAATCTTACTACGAACTCCATTTTTCTCATGATACCAAGCTCTTTCAAAGGGATTTGGCGATATCTTTTTTTTTTGCCTGTTTAGAAAAAGTTCACAATTATTTTTTGAGTTAGTCTTTACTACTTACTGCTAACCCAGTAAGTGATTGCAAATTAAACAGCGTAGTAAATTGGGTACATAATGTGTTATGACCTGATTTATTCGAGAGACATTTTAGCGTTGTATCTCAATAAAAATAAATTTGTAATTAAATAATGACTATTCGTTTTGGGGCACCTTCATAGAATATCACCAACACGGGTTAATACAGAGGATAATTTCAAACTAAAATTAATAGGATACTCATACTCATACATTTACAAACTCAATGAGACTTCGAACACGTCTGCAAAGCTTACATAAATAATTTTAAAATATACTGGGACGCAAAATAAACTTTCATAGTATTCGTGTATAACAATGTGTGGCGATTGTCTTTTGTTAAATTATAATTGCAAAGCTATGTATGCACGATTATTACACGACACTATCACTCATACTCCACGTAACACATAAGCCCGAGATATAGTTATTTGCGGATGGCCTTTCGAAAAGTAAAATAGGATTCAACGTGAAATATACTTAATATTAATTGCTAGCATTATCTAATAGTCAATCCTTTCGACCAACACGATTACTTATTTTCCAATCGGATAATGGGGCGGCTTGAAGACGCAAAATGGTTGGTTTTCCCCAGGAGAGCCAAAGAAAACCAATAAGGACGCAAGCGACGGTCTCAATGTAGTATCCGTCGACAAGAGTTAAGCATTCGCCACCGCCAGCGGTGCAGCTCTAAATTATACAAAACAAGGTTGGCAAACTATCTAAATAAATAAATTACTAGTAATAGGTTACCGTTTCCAAAACCGTGTTTGAACAATCATTGCTCAGCGGAGAATTAGAGCAAGACTTGCTCGTCAGTGGGTCTAATAGCCAGAGTGAGACTGTTTGGGGCCAATTGCCTCCTAGATTCGTCACTGTGTTGAGAAGCGTCATGTAAGTTCCTCCAACGACAGGGTCACTGATTTTGGCAAAGAATGCCATCACCGCAACGAACATGCTATAAACCGTGATCTAACCAAAAAAAAATTATATAGCTTCTCATTAGCCATAGTTTGGGAAATTGATAGGAATAAAATCAAACCTGATGTATTGCGTATATGATCAAGATTAATCCATAATAAATTAATGGAAAGCTTCCATCTTCTCGCATGAATGACGGGGTAATCCAAACGAGAAAGGCAAAGACGAATCCGAACAGTAACCTATAGATCAATGCATTCGCATTCCATTACTACAATACATTTCAAACTTAATTATTGTCAGTCTGTAATTCCATCTTTCACAGACCTGACTGGCATAGCTTTAACGTATACATTCATAGGATTTGGTCCGTTTGTGTATTTTGCTACCACAAATGGGAGAATAATCTGCAGCGGTGTCATTGGAATTGCAAGCAAAGCAATTCTGTCTTTGGGAAGTCCAGCTTCAAGTAATTTCAGACCGGTGGCTGAATCGACGCCAAAACCAATCTAATTATAAGCATCATCACTTAATCAGTATATTAAATCATATTGTGCATCTAAATAAGATAACCAAATGAGAAGAGATGAAATGAGAGAATGAGACGCTTACGCGGGCTGTTAGTAAAATCACAATAATCGTCTTGATATTTGGTAACTGAAGGATTCTCAGCAGCCCTTTATAACTCGAGACGACAGATTCTTTTGCCAGATCAATTTCCGGTATTTCTGTCTTGGCTAACCACACAATGGTAGTTGTAATCATGAAAACCCAGGCCCAAAAATACAAAAAACCTAGAAAGAAAAAGCGTTAAATGGCAATCGGAATGCTTGCTTATACTTAAAAAAAGATTTTGAAAAGTAAGTTTGGACCAACCTGGTAAGGTAACAAGCCCAGCATCTTGAGGCTCGAATCTTAAATACTGATTGCAGAAATTCGCAGACTCCAAAGCGAGAAACACGACGTAGCCAAGGAAATAACCCGCGGTCTGTCCCACGCTGTTGCAAGTTGAAGCGTAGCCCACGTTCTCCCTACGGTGACACGAACGTACATTTTAATTTAAATTTTATAATCGCACAATACAAAAATGTATTAGTAAACGATTACCTGCGAAGCATCGTTAAAGCCCATCCATCAACTGCAATATCTTGAGTTGCTGCGAGAAAGTTCAACATAAAGAACACGACCTATAAAATAATAATAGACTTCGTTTGTACCAAAAATGAAGCTTGAAGCTATTGAGCATTACCGTAAGGAGGGTAATGTTGGCAGTATCCAGCATCTCGTTTACTCGTGCTGATAGTACTAGCATGAAAATTCCAATTAGATACTGCATCGGAATTAACCACGTTTTACGTCGACCCATTCTGTTGGAGTACATTGCATCCACGATTGGAGCCCACAGGAGCTTTAGGCTAAAGGGCCAGTATGAAAAACTAAACTTGGCTTGCTCTGAGTACGAAACGTGCTTATTTTGAAGAATCATAGGAACAGCAGCTATTAGTCCCAGTGGAATCCCTTGCAGTATGTATAGGAACAACAGCAGCATTATGTTCCCCAAGTCCTTTTTCATACTGGGCTTCATGACTGAAATCCAACAATTTGTAAACCTAGACCAAACGTGAATACAAAAAAAAATTGTTAGTTGGGATTTGGATGAGATCTCCCAGCGTTATACTACAAAAAAAACACTATACAAATTCACAGATTCGGAATTGAGATCACAGACAAGACTAATTACAATTAACGTTTATTTAACTTACTTTATTCCAGACGGATAATTACCGAGATATTGGCCGTATCGTAGGTTGTCTGCTCTAACTAGACTTGAGCCGATCCGAAGCTCCAAGTCTAGAATGACTAAAGGAACAATTATTCGTGACTTTATAGGAATGACACGTAAGGTAACCTGCTCACAGATGTTTAAATGTTTTGTTAATTATCAAAGTTAATTAAATTAATTATTCAATCCGCAACGTGTCAACTGTCAAGTGCCTTTCCTCCACCTCCCTCCCTCTCTCAATTCCTTGAATTTGAATTTATTCTGTTCCCGCTCCGTCTATTTTCAATTTGAAAAGTTCCCGCGAACTTAAAAAGTAACAATTTAAGGAAATCAGCTGTTTGTTCGTTTGTAAGCAAAGTAAAGATAATTTTACTGTTTATGTTAAAGTTAATTATGTTTACGTTATTTTGTTAGTGTTAGCTAGAGCATCATCTACGGTAAGTTAATTAAACAAATAATTTAACTAGTCTAATGTCATTTAAGTAACAAGTAACTCCTAATATGTTACTAATTAAGTAATTCATTGTAATTAGGAAGGAGGTTTCACCCCCTTCGTTCAAATCCAGTTGAGATTGTACTGTAAACTTAAGAGAAATGGTTAACGATTGTGTCGCCAGTTTGGCAGCAGAAATATTTGCGAACGAAGCTGAAGAGAAGTGGTCAAACGCGGCTGTCATTCGAAGGAATGATGTTTACGGCAAGTATGTCGTCGCCTCTAGACTGATTCACGAAGGTGAGCTCTTGCTCAAGGAGTATCCATTGACGGTGGCTCCGTACGGAACGTCAGATGAAATACCATACTGTCTCACATGTGGTAAGGCTCTCACAAACTCGAATCGATGCAGTAGGTGTAACTGGCCAATTTGCAATACGACTTGTGAAAATGTAAGTAGTTGAGTGTTAGAACCGATGTCATCAAGATTTTCATTGTATTTAATATAAAGATTTATAATAATTCCTTAGGATGAATTGCATGCACTTGGAGAATGCCCAATTTTCGCGGCGAATTGTGTCCAGCCGTTGATGAATACCAGGTCTGAATATTCAGCTGTTGAAGTAATTCGTTGCCTTTGTCTCAAATCCAGGGACTCTGTCAAGTGGAACAAAATTTTGTCATTTGAACCACATTGCAACGGCCGGAGATCATGCCCGACTGCCAATTCTCTAACAGAATTTATTATTAAATTCGTTCAAGAGAAATGCAAGCTAATTGAATTCGATCGAGAAACGCTAGAAAAAGTCATTGGCGTTTTTGCAGTCAACACGTTCTGGTCGGTCAAGGATACTGGAAGGAACCTGTCCCTGTTGTTCGACAAAGTCACTCTCCTCAATCATGACTGTGACCCAAACACAAAACGTATTATCGTCGAGAGAGACATTACAGATGATACCGGAGTAAGGAAGAAGAATCTATTTATCTTAATAACTGCCAAAAAGGAGATTAAGCCTGATGAACCTATAACTATTTACTACACGAGCCCAGATCAATCTGTCACCGACCGACAGAAGTACCTCAGCTCTTTATTTTTCTTCACTTGCAAATGCACCCGATGTGTTGAAGAGTTACTGCATGAAGTCGAATTACGGGTCGAAAATCCTTTAGCTAATTAAAACTTCGTCGAATACATATTGTATTAGTTGTGATAGCTGAGAAATACCCCAATTCGATTAAATTGAAGTGTCTTTATTGATTAAATCGAATTTACTAAATTGAAGAAATGTTTTTTTTTTTCATGATTATAATCTGATACAACAAGTGAATTATTCGTCTTCGATCAATTCAACTGTCAAATTGACTTCTTTTTCTCCTTCAATTGCTACGTCTTCAATAATTTTCATTTCTTTTTCAATTTCTTCCACTCCTTCATTTCCCTCTTCAATTTGTTCGGCTTCTTCGTTCAGTGTTTCCAAATCAAATTCATTTTCAGCGATTTCTTCATCTGTATCTGACTTTTTTGTGATTTCATCTAGCTGCTCCAAAATTTCCTGCTCTTGACCCCGGAGCGACTTACGCTGTAACGCTACAATTTTTTCATTGTCGAAGCGACTTTCTTCAAACGATGGCATCAAAGAAGTACTCTGTAGGAGTTGCTCTGTATTATTTTTCGAGTACAACGTTACTTTCGTGACCTTTTGCTCCTGACCATCGCTTTGCTGTTGTTGGTATATGCAGGAATCGACATCTCTCTGTCGCTTTTCCAGCATCGCCAGCATAATATAGTATTCAGAATTTGCCTTCGCGACTTACGCTGTAACGCTACAATTTTTTCATTGTCGAAGCGACTTTCTTCAAACGATGGCATCAAAGAAGTACTCTGTAGGAGTTGCTCTGTATTATTTTTCGAGTACAACGTTTCTACTTCGTGGTTCAAATATGACTTGTACTCTTGCAGTTCCTTAAAGGTCATGAACCGTGATGCCACTGTGTCAGGAATGCTTGTCATTAGTACTATTTCCGGGACCTTTCCCTTGAGCTTGCAGTTTGCAATTGTTTCCCGAAGGTAAACAATCTTGGCTTCCTGATTAATGAGCTGATCCTCGAGACAGTACATTTCGTCAATAACGTCAGCATTATCAGCAGTCATTCCAGTGACTTCTGAGTCGCCGCTGCCGCGATGAACTTTCGTGACCTTTTGCTCCTGACCATCGCTTTGCTGTTGTTGGTATATGCAGGAATCGACATCTCTCTGTCGCTTTTCCAGCATCGCCAGCATAATATAGTATTCAGAATTTGCCTTCG
>VYYI01000567.1:0-29125 GCA_021029175.1 Bilobella aurantiaca
CCCGCATCATTTTCTTAGAATAACAATTCTCATTGTACAATTTAATTAGGTTTCGCACATAAATTAGGCCTTATTATTTTGCTTTCGAAAAAGTTAAGGTTTAATCTAGCATTAGAACTAGCACAGAATGTCAGCCATGTCGAGCACACTGTACTAGAAGGACATAATTGAATGAAATTGGGAAAAGTGGATTGGATGACTCCTTTTTATTTCACTTCTAAATTAAAACTGTTGAAATAACAACCTCTTTTCAAATTTAATTTTCCTGTAATTTTAAAACAAATTACTCATAGATTTTGAAGTGGCAAAATACTCATTCATTAGAGTTCTAGTTCTGATTGGAGCAAATCACTGAAGCACTGTTTGTGCAAGTTCTAATTCACATTAAGGAAAAAATAAATAGTTTTTACTCGTATCATTAGGAATTCTTGACAATTCAAATACACTATTTACCAACTATAGAATACTATATGCAAAATGAGCAAATTCGAGCTGCTCTAGTTTGCCCCTGTTAATTATAAAATCGTATTTTATTGGTAATTATTTTATCACAATTTGTTAATTAAACTGTAACATGCACGTACTAAACTTCTAATAGGAACAAAAAGGAGTGTATGCAAAGCTGATATAAATAAATATTAGAGAATTACATTGTATGAATGCAGTTGTTAATTTAACCTTGATACATAACATTCATTTTGTTACCAAAAATGTTAGTTATTGTTGTTTAAGCTAGAACAAATTGCTTTATTGAACTGACAATTCTTGATTAGGTTATTTTAATTATTTATCAACATCTCACAAATTGATTTGTTTCAAGTAATATTCAAAAATATGTAAGTCAAAAAACAGTACAGTCGAGGTCGGAAAGGCCAAAACATTTCCAAATCAGAGTTTTCCAATTTTAAGCAAGTAGTATAGGTATTTTGTCAATATTTTTCTTTTTTTTTTTGTAGTTTTTTTGTCCGGAACTGTTAAAAAATATTTTGTAGGTCAAGTTAAGTTTATATTTATTAGTATGCATGACTTTGTTCACACTTCATGTATCTTTTTTTCCACTACAGTGCCTAGTGTAGAATTAAATTAAAGTTTGCCTAAAATCTAGGTTTAATTATTTTTCTTTCGCATAAGTTAATTAGTTTAATTAGCTAGTTTCCAACTAGCACTCCTTGTCGCTCTTCATGTTATGATCATGTTACACTAGAAGGAACTTAATTGAATGGAATTCGACGAAGTAGTTAACTTAACTTTAACGTTTTTTTTTCACTTCAAAACTGAAATCGTTCAAATATCAACTTGTTTTCATATTCATTTTTCTAATTCTTTAATGAGTCAGATTTTGAAGTGGAAAAATACTAATTCATCGGGGCTCGAGTCGTGATTGAAGCACCGCGCAACCTCCAGTCAGCAGCATCCTATCATTTCATTCATTTCCTCATGTCATTCTGTTTTATGTTTTACTTTCTATGCAAGAATTGGTTTTAGACTATTATATTCCATGATAGCTTTTCCTTTGCCTTTTATAATACAATTCTATGATTGAAATGAAAAAATATTTCTCAGATGTTTTGTCTAATCTCATAATTTTTGTCTTGACGAGTCTCTTCCATTGTATTTGTATGCGAAATAAAAGAGCTTCTAGTCTGATACAATTTACTATTTGATTTTATCCAAGTAACGTGTTCCGTAGAAATTGTACGCAGCACCAAAACCATGATTTCTAAAGGTCAAAGTTAATCATCAAAGTAAAATCTGCAACCCCATATTTCAAATTAAGGTTATCAAAAGTCAAATCACAAGACACTCAATTCTGTGAGAAAAAGATGATTTATATACAAAACGTATATAAAACTAATTATAATAAAACTAGAAAAATTAATAATAACTTAATAATGAACTTAAACTAGCATTATAAAATTGTTACAAACATTGCGATTCCTGGTCGGTGCGCCAGGATCTTTATGCAAAACAAAGGCGCCGGCAGATCTATTTTCAAATCTTATGAGGGGATACATAATTTCAGAAATCATAAGAATAGTGACTACTTTTAAGTGCTAAATAAAGTAAGGAAGCTCTTTAGTAGTTGATTCCTCAACTAATAGGTAGTTAGAGACCCAAGCAAAGCATTTACCTTGTATCGTTCAAAAAATAACTAAAATAAAATACTTATTCAAATTAACTTATTAACTTGACAATAATTACGCAAAATCATTCACATGTTGCTCAACTACAGTACAATCATGCCATTTATTGTCTTATTTTATCTGGATTCTTGAATTATTCAATTATACACTCAACTGAGCGACAACGTCCACAACACAACGGTAACAGGTCAATACCAAAAAAACAACAAAAACAGAGAATACTAAAGCCAAAAATCATAAACCGAGAAATCCAAACCCGTGAACGATCATAACCGGGAAAACCTAAACCAAGAAACCTGGGTTGGAGGATTTGAACCCGCGTTCTCGACCTACCCTTATGAATTACTGCAAGGCTATTAAGAAACCTATCGGGTAATTTTTTTATCCAATAAATTTCAAAGTCTACCACCATACATTTAATTTTAACCCTTTTTTTTAATTTTAATTTGTTTATAGTAGTCAACAACATTTTGGTAATTTATAATAGTGTACCGTTGAAATACTACAGTTTACATATTGATACTTATAACAAGCGTAAGCAAAAGAGAACTGTGCCTAGTTTACAATGCTCTTCGTTACCTGTGAAAATTTAAGCTAATTTTTAAGCTAAATGCTCCAAACTAAATCAGAGCTTTCAAATTTTGAGCATGCATGTTGTCAATTGTTTCAATTTCATGTAGTTTTGATTTCTTGAACTGCAAAAAAAAAACTTTTAAAGTAAAATTTGTGTACAGAAGTATAAATGGCATATTGTTCACATTTCCCGCATCATTTTCTTCGAATGAAAATACTTTGTGTACAATTTAATTAAGTTTTGCAAATAAATAAGTCCTTATTATTTTACTTTCTAATAAGTTAATTTGAAAACTTGCGTTAGAACTAGCACATAGAATGTCGGCCATTTCGAGAACATTATACTAGAAGGAAATAATTGAATGAAATTGGAAAAAGTGTTTTTTTTTTCAGTTCTAAATTAAAATCTTTCAAATAACAACCTGTTTTTAAATTCAATTTTAATTTAATTTTAAAAGAAATTACTCATAGATTTTGAATTGGCAAAATACTCATTCATTAGGGCTCTAGCCCTGATTGGAGTACATCGCTGAAGCACTGTTTGTGCAAGTTCTAATTAACATTAAGAAAAAATACATAGTTTTTACTCATTTGATTAAAAAACTTCAACAATTCAGTTGCACAATTTAGAAATTATTCAATACTATACGCAAATGAACAAATTCTTCTTTAGTTTGGCCCTGTTTATTATTAAATCGTATTTTATTCGTATTTATTTTATTTCAAATTGTTAGTTACATTTTAAAACTAACGCGCAAAACTAGGTTTCATTTTTTTCCTTTCAAATAATTTAATTAGTTAAATTAGCTAGTTGCAAGCTAGCATTCCGTGTCGGTGTTGATAATTTCGAACATATAGACACTAGAAGGTACATAATTGAATGAAATTCGATGAAGTGGTTGGCTGTTTTTTTTTCTACTTCTAAACTAGAATCTTTAAAATAACAACATGTTTTCATATTCAATTTTCTATTAATTTTTTAAAAATGAGTCAGATTTAGAATTGGAAAAATACTAATTCATTGAGGCTCGAGTCTTGATTGGAGCACATCGCAGAAGCATTTTTTGTGGTCATCATAAATAACATTACAATTTCTGCAGATTTGTCACTCTCAGACCGACAGATCAAGATTGGGGTTGCAACAATTTAAATACAGCTTTTTTGATAATATAATGAATATATGCTTTGTCACATCAGAGTTGTCCAGCAGCTTGACATCCCAATTACTCTGCATTAAATTTGTAAAATAAGTATTTTTGATTTATTAAGTTTTCTTTGTTTTTCTCACAGGCACAAATAGCCTATGGAGTCGAAGTGTATACAAAATCTATGTTCTACTTAACTAATTAAAGTTAGAGTCTGAATTTTTAAATTGCCTAATTTATTGTTAAAGTACCAAACAAAAAATCATATAAAAACTAACTTTTAAGCTTTGTGAATATTTTTGTTTACAACTTAATGCTTAACGTTGAAATTCTTTTTAAAATACACAAAACCTGCACACTTCTAGAATGTCTTGCTTTGATTAACAGTTCTTGAATTCCATTTTGAAGTTTCAACTTAAGTTAAGTGTACGTTTTTTTTTGGATAATTGTGTTCCTTTGCCTATTACGAAATACTGCAACATTACTTTGGAATAAAGATAGTAGAGTTAGCTTTTCAACACAAGGAAGGTGTATGTTCCAAGATTTAATTCTGCAAGCCTCTCGCAATTTTTAGGTACCAAAATTTTTTAGTATAGACTATTTGTTCTAGCAATAGCCAAGTGTAAAACGTCACAAACTTGAAATAATATAAAACGAGTCTTTTTAGAACGCTATATGATTAGTAATTTGAATTATCATTACATTATTAGCAGTGAAACTTAAATTTTTATTACTGCTATTTGAATTGTGCAAGTCGTACCTATAACCCGAAAGTTTTTATATTTCAATTTCGCAAAACCCACCTGGTAAATAACTTTACTTACTTACTTACAGCATTTTAACAATTTGATTTGTGGTGAATCCTATTATATATTTAGTTGCAGTATGTTAAACTATTAACTTTTGTTTTAGTGTTGTTAGCTTGCGATGCTTACAATGTTTACGAAGCTTACGATGCTAAAATAAACACGAAAACCCGTTTTTCTCCTTAAACAATTATAATTAAAATAATGTAATAAAACAAATATTTCAGCTAAGAAATGACTATATCTTGTATCATCGCATTGCTGCTGTTGGTGTTTGGAAGTTCGCTTGCTGATTTTTCTGTTGCAGTTACGGTTTCATACAATCATAAGGCCATTCCAATTGAAAGTGTAGTATTTACAGAAGTGCAACTACTGGGTGATGGAGGATTTTGTGAAGTTTGGGAAGGTACTTTCATTTAGATTCATTATTCCAATAGTTGCAATTGAATTACATTTTAATAATGTCAGGCAATTTTAAATGTATTTCTAATTTATGAAGTATTTGTTTGAACTTTTTTACATTTAGTAGGCATGATTTTGAAATAAAAATATGCACTGAGAATTGAACATTCAGTTTTAAAATTTTCTCGACTCGACCAATACAACTTGTTTACTGAAAATGCTTGCAACTTTTTGCAACTCAACAAAACTTTTTTTTTTGCGATTTCCCGTTTTTAGCTCTTACTGTGGAAATTTTTACTAGATTCATATAATTTTTGTTGTAGAGTTATTAATTCAATTTACATGGGCTTGAAAGTTAATCGTATTTCTTGTTTCTTAGTTGAATATGGAGAATATTCATTTGCACTGAAGAAGGTGAGTGATTCGTAATCGTAGTTAGTTTTGTTGCGCATAAAATAAAGTGTTAATTGAATTATATCGTGCGTCTCTCTAGAAACTGAACACCTTATTTTGTTATCATGGCCAGTATCACAGGTCATGAAGCGGGATTTGTGGTAAATTTTCTATACTTTATAGCGTTGTGAAGTATTCACCGTGATTATGCAATTATTTTGACTCAATATCCCCTCATAGTTGAGCAAAATCAATAAATTGATGATTTAGGGGTGTTGAGTTTCTAATGAAAAGCACGGTATAATTAACGTTGTAATTTTGAGTTAACATTACTAAAAATTTTATCTTGTTGAAAGTGTTGATTTTATTACTGTAAGAATGTAATAAATCTTTTCTCAATCACAATGCATAAATAAAAATATCAATTTTTTTTATAGTGAATGGTTTCTTTTTTCAGGTTAAGGCTTCTATTGTGGACGAAAAAGAAATTGAAAAAGCTAATGGAGCGCTTTACAATGAGTGGGATGCTTTGTGGGAATTGACAGATGAAGGAAAAAATTTTTTAGGTAACAAAAACATCGTGGGGTTTGCCATTGCCGTGCTTTATAAGCCCGGCTATATTTTTAAAAAAAAATTGGCAATTTTAGAAACAGGGAATTGTCTACAATTGCACACATGAGTTTGTAATGTCTACTTAAGTACAAATAGTTTAATTCTGTTTGTTAATAAAGCTCATCATATTACATGGAATAATTACAAACTGAGCTTCAACTACAATCGTCTTCTGTTTAGATGGAATTATTAAAATATATGCAGTGGGGATTGAAGTCGGAACAAAAAATTCAGTGTTGCTAATGGAAGTTCTGGATGGAGATGCTCTTGATTTTTTGAATTACGAAAAACTATACTCTACCGAAAAAATTTTATCTGTCGGAAATCAGCTGGTAAGTTTTTTTGTTTATGTTTACCATCTACAGTCCACTTAATTGTAATTAGCCTAATCATTAATTAATTAATTTTAGGTTCCGGTTTTGGAGACGCTCTTTTTCTTTAATGTGACACATAGAGACCTAAAACCAGAAAACGTACAGTGCACAGAACCCAACATGACCGGACTAGTTCTCTTTGATTTTGGGCTTGCGTCTTATAGAGATGGTAGGATTGGCCCAAAAGCACGTTGCGGAACCTATTTGTACATGAGTCCAGATATCCATCTAGGTCTCGGTAAGGCTCTTGTAGAAATCATGATTTAGGTCTAATCGAACTAGGTTTAAGCGTTCGGTTAGGGTTTAGGTTAGCTTTAGTATAAAAAATCAAGTGAAATGAAGGAAACAAAAGTTTTAACTTTAATTTATTTTTAATCTACTATATTGATTTAGTGATTTATTGAAAATATGAAGCAACCTAAAGTAAAAAAAAATTTTTTTATAATAATATTTCAATTTTTGTTAGATGGCACACCAGATGCAGACCTATGGTCATTGATGATTATGATGGTACTTCCAGTTCTCAAGGAAAAGATCACGTGGTATCACGACGCAGGAAACATTGAACAGCTAATTTCACCAAATCGTGAAGAAGATGTAAATAAAATTGAAAGGCTAAAGAAGGAAATTGCAACAAATCGTGAAAAAGATTTGAATGAAATTGAAAGGCTAAACAAGGAAATTGCAACAAAAAAAATAGAATTCAAAGACAGTTTTGAAAATATTCCTGAAATTAAAGAACGTCCTGGTAGTTTTATTTTTTATCTAATTTGCGTAAGCGAATCAATATTTGATTAGATTAGAAAATTTTTCTATACCAATATTCAATTAAGTTTTAACAAGTATTACTCTTTTTTTTTACTAAGTAGCGTATTAGCTACATTATGGAAACGCCATGTCTGTCTATTCGGCTTGTGACGCCATAATTCCCGAAGGTGTTGACATTTTAAAAATCTGTTTGCGGAAGAAATTTCTAAGGGTCGATAAAGGGTCTGCTTTTTTCCGACTCTCTTTGACCCCAAAAAATCGGGTTTTCGTTCTTTTTTTCGGGATTTTGCAAATCTAGCATATAATAGAAAGTTATGATTGTACCAACGACCCATGCGACTAATGATCATTTAGCCCTAACTGCGATAAACCCCTAAATGACCCCCGAACTTCTTTCTTTTTGGGGAGGGGGAGAGGGGTTTCTGCAAATCTAAAATAGGTTCTCGAATGGTTCTAAACTTGAACTATTATGGAAATAAATAAAATAACTTAATGTGATGTTAATCAAACATATGAAAAGTAAAGTTGTATGATTTATATTCCAGCGCTACTAGCTGTTTTGCTTGCAATTCGGAACCATATCGAGCTAAAAGAAAAACCATCCGACTATTCCGAAATCAAAAATGCATTTTTAGAGCAAAAGGAAACGGTTGGTAAAAAGAAAAATGGGTTCTACCGCAACAACGTGAAGTCGTTGCAAGATTTTGATTTGAAAACGCTAAAGTGAGTGCCTGTAGCATTTCAATGATGTTGTGTATAGCATTTGTATTTAGTATTAGCGAATGTTTCCAATTGAATTGATAATAAACTATGCCTAATATACTGGCCGACTGGATACTAGTTCTTTTTTAATTTTTATTGTAATCCATTAAATCTATAAATAATTTATTAAATCAATTAGATACAAAATTCATTTATTTACGGCGGTATCATGGCTCCACTCTATATTCTCTTTTCAACTACTTACTATGGTTTTAACAAATTGCACTGCGTAAACTTGCAAGGCTTAGTAAATAAATTGAAAAATTGTTATTCAGTACATCTGGATTACTTCTATTCTCGGACAAAGAGTTTGCAATTCTTTTCTCTTCAACATTTTTTTTACTAAAAAAGATTACAAATTTATCTTGAACCTCAGCATATGATGGATTCTCATATCGCGGTGCTAAAAGCCCTGTTCCTGCCAGGTTAATAACAGGTTATTACCAAAACGTTAAAGGTGAAAAGGTTAAAGGTTAACAATAAAATTTGAAGTACTGTGCAGTCGTCTATAATAACTACATGCAACATGAATAGACATTTCATTAAGCAAATTTGTTATTTTTTCTTATAAATTGCTGGGTAATATTTTTGACCAAATTTTTACTCAATTGCAAAATAAAGTATTAAAATTACCAGATGCATGTCGTTTTCAAAGGCTTTTTCTGGCTGAGGTACATTTAACGTTAAGTAACAAGACAGAGATTCTGGGTCTGAATATATGTTACTTTCTTTAGAATTTGTGATGACTATCAACATTGGTTTTGTCTTATCTCAAGAATCCAATTTTGTCAAAAGTGGGATGCTGAGAGCGATTGATTGTATTCAACCGAGAATTTTCATTGTGCCACAGTGCGCTTTTTTTTAAATAATATAATGTACAATGTTTTTGCAATTATGATTTGCAACTACTTTGATGTTAAGTAGTAACTAAATCTACAGTGGTATAGTTTTATGTGAATCAACTATATTGTACCAAGAGAAAACGTCTAAGTAACTAGATTTCACAATCCTATTACTCTCTTGGTTTTTTTTTCAAAACACTAAAATAAAAATTTGAAATTTGAAAAAGAAAGTTTTTTTTTAAATAGTGCAAAGATAGGGGTTTCATGCCAATACCGAGAAAACCAAAACCGAGAAAGCTAAAACGAGAAAACCAAAACCTAGAAACCTAAACCGAGAAAACCAAAACCGAGAAGTGCCATAAGAATAATATGGGTTTTTCTCGCCTTTGGTTTTCTTTTTTTTTTTTTGGTTTCTCCGTTTTGGTTTTAACGTTATTGACCTGCTAATAAGGGGGGACCCTATGGTTGAAAAACCTTTTTGCTCTTTATGTTCTGAACCATTTATTTTTACTTTCTTTCTTTTTGCAATTTTCCTATAGCATGGTAAACATATACATGTGCTTGTTAGAAGGGGGAGGGTGATAGCAGCCTGTCAGTTGACTGGGAAGTTCTGAGGAAATAGGTAAAGAAGGTTCTGTTGGGCAGTGAACGTTGGGTTACCACCGAGGAACCCCTGCATGTGCATAGGCAGGGGCTGAACACCACCCTACGTATACTGATCCAAGCTCAGCCACCACGACCGCAATTTTCATGGCTTCCAATCACCTCCACTTTTTAACTATGCCGGTGCCGGGACTTGAACCCGGAAGTGTGCAAGTTAGGAGAAGGCTCCTATCACCGCGTACAACGGGCCGTGGAAATTTAATAATTAATCACAATTAAGTACTTTTGAATAGCTTTAGGCCATCTGGTGGTTAGTTAGCAAAGCGTAATTATAAGCTATATATTTTATTTTTTGGGTACAACTTTCAATAAGTTTAGATCTGCTATCACAATTATTTGTTTTAAATCACGATTTGGAAATGAAAGGAAAGAAATAAAATATTATTTGGCTTTATATTTAGCCGATGCTTTTAACCAATCAGAAAAGTTTACTGTAAAAAAGTAAACAAATGGTAAGGTGGGTTGCTTAAAACCGAGATGTGTACAGCAGCCCTACTGACCATTAGACCACTGATGAAATGAATAATTTGTGTAAAACTACATTAATGATTAAAAAAAAATCTGATCTGTGGATAATTAATTTGTTTACAACAGAGGCTACATTAAAACAAAATTTGATAAGATAAGCACAATTAGAGTTTCGTAAAGGCAATGCATTTTGTACTGAGCTCCACCTGCTATGACGCGTCCAAATCCCATCGTCACATCGGGAAACTCCAACACAAAGAACAGAGATGTTACAAAAATATACCTGGCCCCTTTTGGTGGTATTTTTTTTCATGCAAAAAAATGTTTAAAAAATTAACTTTTTAATTTATGCTCCTCAAGGCACAATAGCTCATTTGTTGTGGCATTCAGCCTAATCACGTTCCAAATTCTTGGAAGGAATAATTTATACCATTGCGCGAAATACTTGAAACCAAATTGTAGCTAGGAGGTTTAAATGGTTTGGCTTAGTTTCAGGTTTAAATTATTTTGTACTAATATTATTGTTAATATACTTATGTCTATATTTCAGAATATCTTCTTTTAATTATGTAATTACAAATGATGATTATGAATCATAATGTTACATCAATAGCTAGATATCACTAGCTAGATCAATTCCACGTGCGTTGTAATATCAGTGATTTTAACAGGATAAATAATTAGTGATGAAAATTACAAAGAAATTAGATATATTTTTTTTATTTCATCACTTCCACTAGTTGCATAACTTTCAGTTGTACTATCGTTGATTATAACATGCAAAGCTAAACGTGATGAAAATTAGTATGAAACTTACCATTAAAATTCAGCCTTTGATTTTACACACCTGTACACTAGATTCTGAAGTTTGGGGAAATTATGTGAGTAAGGATAAAATTGGAGCAGATTCATTTGCTATCAGTAGCTAATCACTTAAGTCTTCCTGATGAATTGATTAGCATTCTTTTAAAAAGCTCCATAGTATCTGCAGACATTTACAATTTGACACTTATAATAAGTAACTGGGCAACTGCAGATCCCAATTAACTTGACGATGACCATCAAGCGACGAAAAAGTGTTCGAGATGACGTAAGGTCCATAACACAAATCTAATTGTATGTTAAACAATGCTATAATTGCTTTACTACTGGGTTTCTGTCAACTTGTAGTATATCAGACCCTGAATAGCCAATACTTGTTTTTAGGAGGATTTCATTGCAATTTCTGAATTTTTGTATTAAAAGTAAAAATTTTAATTTAAGAGTAATTTATCTTCACTTGTTTTTTTATACAGGTCTGCGTTGGCTTTGAAAACGCTGGATTTAAAACTAATTTAGAAAAACTAGAAATCCAAGATCAGCATAACAACGACAAATGTGTATTATCTGATAGTGAGAAGAATGACAGCGGCGACAATGTCGATCGTCAAAATTGGGATAAACCAATTGAATTTCTCCTCTCATGTATTTCTATGAGCGTCGGGTTGGGGAATATCTGGAGATTTCCGTTTACTGCCTACAGCAATGGAGGCGGTGCATTTCTGATTCCGTATCTCGTGGTCCTCGTCATCTTTGGAAGACCTGTATATTTCCTAGAAATGACTTTGGGTCAATTTGCAAGTTTTGGTCCTGTTAAAGTTTGGGCTTGTCAACCGTTCTTCAAAGGTAGGAACACAAGTAGAACAAAAGCAAAACTCCACAATGTGTATTAACTTGACCTAAATTGTAACCCAATTATATTTCTTAACAATTACACTATTTAGAATTTAATAGTTTTGAAATCTTTTCAAAATTTTGGAACTTTTTTATAGGAATCGGTTACTTGGGTGCATATACATCTGTGATGCAGTTATCGTATTATTGTACGATAATTGCCACCACAATATACTACTTGGCGGTATCGTTCCAGGCGACGTTGCCTTGGGCTGAATGTAACCCTGATTGGAAAGACTGCTTTAATTGTACGTACAACAATTGCCCTCAGATGTTTTATAAGTAAGTGAAAATTGATTTTTGAATTTTTGAATTGTTCAAAAAAAAATTCAATTCACCAAGTTCTGTAGTTCTTTATATAAAGTAACTATATATAAAATTTATAAATTTTCCGATTTCAAATTTTCTATTTATTATTTGAAACATTGGACATACAGTTTAAAATATTGAAGACAATTTGATGCCATTATATCGCGCTCCAAACGCATAAATGTTCGACAAGCCTTTACCTGCTGCCCTACTGTTTTTGAACAATATCGATTTCAAAAGATGGTTAATGGGAAATGCACTTACTGAGAAATTTGCAATTGTCTAAGTCAGTACTCTTAGTTATTAACTAGAAATTCATATTACTGTGTAACTATTTTGCAGGCGTGAAGTAACTCAGCAGTTGGAAAGTGTTGACGATGGAATTGGGCTTCCATTGTGGTGGTTGACGATCTGTCTCGCAGCTGCATGGACCTTTATATTCTTGTCCCTTGTCAAAGGCGTACAAAGTTCAGGAAAGGTGGCATATTTTACGGCGATATTCCCATATGTTGTACTTTTTGTTTTCCTCGTTCGTGGGCTCACCCTCGAAGGGTCCATGACTGGCGTGGAATACTTCATAACACCACAATGGGACAAAGTTTTCAACCCCGAGGTATGCCCACTGAATAAATTTGCTTTCATATCGAGTAAAAATTGAACTTCTTAAAATTCAGCCACAAACCCGTGTTGTTTTTAGATATAAAAAGCAAGAACTTGCAGAATGCACATTCACAAAAGAACCACATTTCCTGAAACAAGATATCCAGACCCAGTACAACATATGCGGTTAAATACTAATGCTTGATTGAGTTTTATGCCAAATATAGCGCATTTCATTTTATTTTTACAGTTTCTAAAAATCAATCAATTAGAAGCTTTATGAGTTCCCGCATAAAATATATATTAAATTATATTTTAATAATATATAATTATTAAAATGTAGTTTCAAAGGATTATTCTATAGACGTTTCAGGCAATGATCCCTCCTATAAGTCCAAAGTTTAATTTTTTAACTACATAAAATTTAATATGATAGTCGGTAGGAAGCATATAGGTAATCCAATATGAGTGTTAAATAACATTTGTGAATCGTCAAGATTGGCGTTTCTTGAGTCGTGTGGTTCTATTGTCAGATGCTTCTTAGCAAGGGATCCTTGCAAAAAAAAGTTACTATTCTGAATACCGATTCTGACATTCTATTTAGGGCTAAATAATCATTAGAAATACTCGCAAACAACCAATACTTAGTACATCCAATTAAGTCTAAAGTTTTACTGCAATTCATAGCGTATTTATACATTTTATAGTTTTATATTGATCTACTAAATATACCAATTTATTGCTAGGTTTGGTATGCTGCTGTTGGACAATGTTTCTTTAGTTTGGGAGCTGGGACAGGTACAATCAACATGCTTTCCTCGTACAATCCATTCAGACACCATGCGTATAGGTAATGTTGCTAATGTTTATTAGTTTATCATAAATTGTAAGACTGCAATACTTCAAAACGGTAGACAAACAATCCTAACAATATAATTTATTTGACATGACAGAAAATACATAAAGTTCATGTCGCAGTATGTTTATGCAGTATATTTGCAGAACGCAGTAGTTATACGACATAGTTCAGTCTCTGTATTGCGCTAGTTAATTTAATTTTGCATTATACTTTATACCTTATATTTTATTCTAAACTAAAAGGTTGCTTTGTTTATTAAATGCAGGGATGCATTAATAGTGTCTCTAATGGACACCTTCACAAGCTTGTTGGCTGGATTCACAATTTTTTCTGTACTGGGTCATCTTGCTGTCCTTACTGATACCCCTATTGACAAAGTCACTGAAGCGGGACCTGGACTAATTTTTGTGTCATATCCAAGCGCAATCTCAAAATTCCCTATGGCACCCCAATTGTTCGCAGTATTATTCTTCCTAATGCTATTTACACTTGGACTTGGATCAGCCAATGCCCTTGCTGGAGTGCCTGTTGCAATTCTATCCGACATATTTCCATCTGTCAAGAAATGGAAAATAACGCTCGGCTGCTGTATGTTTGGGTTTCTTTCCGGGCTCATATATGTCACACCAGTAAGTACTCTGTTTTTTATATAAGCGGTATTTTTGGTTTTTCAATTTGTTATTTCAAAACTTGTGTTTATTTAGTGTTCAAAACTTAGAAAAAACAACCAACCCTTTTCTAGCACACGAGGTTTTATTTTTTTGGCCCTCCTGTCCTAGAACGGGCTTGTTTGGCTAGTCCAAATTCAAGTCATCATTGCAGTACCGCTCAATTTAGTTAAATCTACTAATCTACATGAAAATATTTTTAGGGTGGCCAATTTATGTTCACTTTTATGGATCACTATGGAGCAGTTCTATTAATTTACGGTAAGTACTCTGATATAAGCGTTATTTTTAGTTTTTCAATTCGTTGTTTCGAAATTAGTGTTTATTTAGTGTTCAAAATTTAGAAAAAACAAGCAACCCCTTTCTAGAACATGAGGTTATTTTTTTGGCCCTCCTGTCCTAGAACGGGCTTGTTTGGCTAGTTTAAATTCTAGTCCACATTGCAGTACCGCTCTATTTAGTTAAATCTACTTGAACTCATTTTAGGGTGGCCAATTTATGTTCACTTTTATGGATCACTATGGAGCAGTTCTACTAATCTACGTCGTCTGCACCCTGGAAGTGATTGTTATCGCTTGGTTTTACGGCACGCACAAGTTTATCCGGGATATTGAATTTATGCTGGACATTAAAATCGGTTTATATTGGATTGTTTGTTGGGGTGCCATTATTCCTGTTGGTTTGTCAGCAGTGTTACTATACATAATTGCGTTCGGCGAAAATTTGACGCACGAGGGAGTAGAGTATCCAGACTACGTTCATAGTAAGTATAATATTTTTTGTCACTTCAAACTTAACTTAACTTTGAAAATTACCTGAATTCAGTTATTGGATGGGGATTGGCCATCGTTGGTATACTCATGATTCCTGCATGGGGCCTTCATTCTGTTTCCAAAACAGTTGGGAGTAGCTTTGCAGAGGTAAATCTCACTTAACATTGACAGACAGACCTAATTATTAGTGAAAACGAGCTTAAATAAGTATGCTTAAATTAAGCTAAATTCAATACTGTTTTAGCGCTTCGTGGGGACATTTTCTCCGAGAAAATCATGGGGACCCAGAGCTGCTCGATTCAGAAAAGGATGGGAGATATTTAAGAATTCGTGAGAGATATTTCCAATTATATTACAAACATTGCATTAAGATATAATTTATAATAATGACATTTATTATGTGTTTGAAAACTAAATACTTTCTTGCTTTAGTGGCAAATTCAATGTATCGATTCCAGTTAAGGAGAATCAGGATTTGAAACTCAATATTCGGGGAATCAAGGAAAGAATCAATATTTTTCCTGAGGCAAACTCCATCACTGTTCGAGTTTCCAATTTGAAAACTGACTTTGACACCACATACGAATCATGCAGCAATGGCATTCAAGGATGGATGCATCGTTTGCTGCGCATTAAGCAACATATGTGGATTGTCTACGAAAACCACGTTGAAATGTTCCGTGTCACTGCTCAGGCGAAAGACGGAGTAGAACTCCTTGTTGACACGGAACGAGCTAAAGACGAATTTGTGATATCAATTAAATTTTAAAATAAATTATTAAAATGGTGATAAATGAGAACTTTTAAATTGGACAAGCACGGTCTACAATATGCATTTATTTTAATTTGGATTATTTTCTCAAGTCTGCAAGTACAGTTGTTTAAGCTATTGTCACAATAATTTCGTTTGTATCTAGTGTACGTTGTGCTGAAATAAATTCGGCTTGATGACTAAAATTACATTTACATAAACGGCAAAAATAGACATATTATTAATTGGGAAATACATGCATCTTGTTTAAGTGTAGAACGACTAGATGTATAATTAAGTTTACCTGTTTATATAGTTCGATTAATTTTGAAGCACTTTCATTACCTCCATTTTTATAATTACTATATTTGATATATTAGAATTGACTACTAATTAAAAATTCACTAAAACTTTGATTCTTTTGAAAAAAAAATTATATGAAAATTTAAGGTCTACGGAAACTTTTTTGAAAACTTTGGTGTACTGTTTAGGGGTCGTGATACTACATACATATAAAAGCCGTGTCACATACTTTTTTATAATTATTCTTTCCATTGCATAATTATTTGTATTCCCCAAATGCACATCTTGTATTATTTTCACTTTTTTAAGTTAAACTTTTATAGTTTATAAAATATTAATCTTGAACTAGAAAAGTATATATTAGTGATTTAACCGCTGTTGTGGCGCTGTGGCGCTGTTTTGTTCTAATGTATTTTGTTTAATATGATTAGTTATATTAGAATATTATTTTTTAAGTTTAGGTTTTTAAATGCTTAGGTTTAGTGATGGTATCACATTTTGCGTTTCCTTTCTTGAAACACCATTCCTAAATTAGCCAATAACATCAACCCAAGGTAAATTGAGATTTTAGGTTTGCAATAATTCTTTAAATATTGATTTAAATTTAAATAAAAGTTAAAATGAAACGGAAATAAAACTTATTTTGCCAAACACAAAAGTAAAAGAGTAAACTATAAACACTTTGCCAATGAAACAGCCCTTGTCCCTGCTCGTCGTTTCCATGAATTCTAATAGGAGAGTTATCTTCTAAATTATATTCTAAAATCAATCTTGTTATACGTCAATTATAACTTTTACAACTATGATTAAGCAAGCGCAATTTCTATCAGATTTTAACATCAAAAAATGCATTAGCGAGTAAAGTGCTAGTATTGTGTCCGATTTTTTCATTTCATTCTATTTGCAGGCAAAAGGTTGTTTCGCTTCTAAGCCACTTATTTTAGTGAAAAACTTCCGAGAATATTTGTGTTCGATTCCAACAAAGAGGTTAACTTCAATCTATTCATAGAGCTATATTTCCCTTTTCTCGTCAGAAATAGCGTTGTTTCGGTTTATGAGAATTCTCAACCACACAACCTCTACCCTTCACAATAATTTTTCAATAGAGTGACAATATAACTAATATTCAGGAAAATATTTTATCAATTTTATATTAAACAGTTACCAATTGAGTGGATAAAGTTAGTAATTAAGTGCGAGTAGGAATAGTTATTTGACCCTTCGTTAAGGTAAGACAAAATAGTTAAACCCACAAGTAAAATTAATTTAACATTTAATTAACATTTAATTACTTAGATACTTCTTCCTTTATAATTTATCGGAATACCTTAAAGCTTTATATACTTTGAAGAACCCTAACTCTTAAATTTTATTTCCAAGGTCACCACGGTGTGTTGTGGTGAGGACTTCCAAAATGGAGGAATTTTCCGACGAGAGAATTGTGCTGAATGCAGGAAATCAGATTGCTGCGTATCTCTACCTTTGCAAGGAATGCAAAACTGCGTTTACTGCAATCACAGAATTTGCTCAGCATAAATTGACCCATTCTACTGACGGTCAAAAAAAGAATGCGCACAAATTAGTGGGTAATACAAGTATTTCATGAAAGTTAGATTTTAGTGTGTGTTACAAAAATAACTTCAGAATTTCATGAGAAGAGTTTTCTTTAATAAGATTTGGAAGATTTTAAATTAACACTAACAGGCTAAAACTATGTAGTCACATAATTATATAATGGGCATCATCGATTTCATGAGACACAAGCTACAAAACTATTTATAAAAATATGTATAATGCTAATTATTATTTATTTTTTTTAAGACAAAATGACGAGCCAAACAGATCAATATGAAGCTATGGATTTAAGCGCCAAAAATGATAACTTCGCTGGAACTACGTAAGTTTGCACGAATTGTAATATTATCAATTGAGCGATCATATTGTAGTAATGTTAATTACAAATACTAATTTGAAGTTTGTTGCAAAATAAGATTAGTTAAATTTGAATCATTACATAGCGCAAATATATTTAAGAATCTAATTTATGCAATGCGTCAATATCAAATTTGAAGATAACATTTATATTTTGATCATATTTTACTCATGAGCTAGAATTTAATGAAAACTTAACAAAAAAATTTTGTAAGTGGTGCGGTATTAAAGTATTGGACAAGTAGAAACGTCGACTCTGTAGTTGTTAGGGGTTCGAGACTTTTACTTTTTTCGTTAGTTTTCCATCTCATTTTTTCCTTAAAATATTTTGCTTTTTCAATTGCCAGTATTATGTTAAGCTCTGGAGCTACAGGCAACTTTTGCAAAAGAAAATACAGTTCTAAAAATTCGACCAGATGGTTTTTATGTCTTACTAGGAACCTTCATTTTTATGCTAATATAAAAGAATAAAAGCTTCTTTTTTGAAATGTTAAGGTATACCCAAAACACGGAATCTAGCAGAATAATATTCTCGGCACTTGCACCTCTACCGCCTAACTTTGTTGCCTTTGTTAGGCTCACCCGAATTCCAATTTGTGAAGAACCAATTGACCTCTCTCAGCGTACCACCACACATCAAAGGAATCAAAGCAGCTTGGTAGAGACAAATGAATTGCAACAGGTCAAACAATTAGTTTCGCCCAAACGTGAACCTATTGTTTCGAAAATGAGGATTGTTGACAAAAGCACAAAGGAAACATTTCATTTGCAGTCCAGAACGTCTTTGAACACGAAGCGACTAAGCGAAGAAGCGCAAAACTTTTGCACACCTAAAAGACAAAAAAATTACCAACAAACCTCAAGCCCAAACTTTAAAACCTCACGTTCAAATGTGTATGACAACCTATCTAAAAAAGAGGTCTTGCTACAATACTCAACAGCTAAAAATATAAACCCCGATTCACACAAAATCGAAGCTTCGTTGAATTCTGCTCAAAGTGCAGCTACGTTTTCAATGTATCAGAATAATGTTTCGACAGGTGCACCACATAGGTCTAGTGCAGTATTAAATTTCGAAAAAAGTCCAGAAGTTGCAACAAAATTCTGCCGAGCGCTTTCGAAAAGTTTGGTGCAAGCCTCTGATTCATGGATTTCAAACCCATCATATATTGGTGCTTTGCCGGCACATACGCAACACCAATCAATGAATACGGATTCAAAGAATTTTGATGAGGAATATTTGCCTCAATTGCCACCTAGCAACGTAGCGCCAAATTTTGAAAATGCTCCTAACCCATCTACACCGAAAATTCCTTCGTCTCTGACGTCAGCCGAAGTTAAAACTTGTAAAGTTCATGTAAAGCGCAAACGCCGAGGTGTGAAATGCTCCACACAGAAAGCAGACGACGTCAGCAATTTACAAGCAGTTGAATGTGTACACTGTCACACAATGTGGGCGTCTATAAGAGCTCTACGCATACACATTGGCAAGAAACATGGCTCAGCAAAAGGCGCGGACTGTGCTAAACCCATGAAACACAAATGTGACCTTTGCCCTTTCAGCAGCTTAAATAAGTATACACTAAAATTGCATTCTAATCGACACATCATGGAATCAAAACACAAGTGTGCAAAGTGTACCTGCTCTTTTCCCACTCTTGGCAGTCTGAGACGACATATTAATTTAGTGCACCAAACAACCCCAGCAGAGCTAAATGCAAAAACGTCGGAAGCACCTGTTGCGCAACATTTCGTGCATTGTACAATTTGCAATAAGAACATAAATTTTCATCGGATGACTGCTCACCGCAAAAAATTACACCCAGAATTAAAACCCTACTTTTGCAGAGAGTGTTCTTATAGTACTATACACTACTCAAAATTGTGGCATCACAAAAAGTGCCATACTGAGCACAATGCAAACAAGTGTGGTTTATGCTCAGCTTCCTTCACTTCTATGCTATTGGCAAACCGTCACATTCAGCGAGAACACCCAGGAACACAAAGTTTCACAGCACAGCTGAAACCAAAAACAGATAATGCAGCTAAACGTAATGCAATTGGAAGCAGCAAGGCAAATGGTAGCAAGAGAGTTCTCAAAAACGGGAAATACAAATGCAATTTCTGTTGCAAAACGTATTTTCTAAACGCACATATGGGACGTCATCTCAAATCGCACAAAATGGCTCCGAAATGTACAAAGTGTTCTAAACGTTTCAATGACAAATATTCTCTCGCCGATCACCTTAATACGGCCCATGTTACGCGACCTTCAAATAAACGCGGTGCGATTCAAAACAGTAGAAAACGTAAGTTTATACGTACGGAATTTAAACAATCTCATATGTGCTATCGGAATGTCCTGTTTTGTTTAATTAAAAAAACCAGCCAAACAAGCCCGTCCTATGAGGATTTTACTTTCAAATATTTAGTAATCTTATGCCAAGATCGGCTGGTTTGGCTAGTCTAAAGTAAAATTAATTATTAAAAGTGGCCATTTCGTTTTCAGTTTCAGTTGCTCTAAAAAGTCAAGAATAGAAATCCATAATATAATATATATATAAATTAATATATTAATATAAAATATATATATATATTCTTGTAACCTGAGGGATATTTATACTATTCTTCCTTTACAAGTCTATAATAATTGATTTTAATTATTTTAAGTGGTAAACAACAATTAGAATATATTTTAGGTCTATATATCAAAAACATCAGTATAATATATGAAGGATACTTTAATTTTTCCAGGTATCTTGAGTAAACCAGGAGATACTCTCTGTTCAATTTGTGATGTATCGGTTGCCGGTAGTAAGCTGAATCTTCATTACAAAATATACCATCCACAATTTGAACTCCATAAATGCAATGAGTGTCCCTTCTCAACTACAAAACCTCATAACCTCATGTCTCACAAATCAATTCACCGATTTACGAACATATTCAAATGTGCATACTGCACTGCATCATTTCCAAGTCTCAAAAAGCAACAAGTACACACTGAAGAACTACACCACGGATCAAATTCTGATGCTGTAGAAGTGACAATGCCACCCAGAAAGATCAATGTAAAGGCCACAAAAGGGTACAACGTAGTCAAGAGTGGCGATTCAGCGGTTACTAAACCTAAGAAAATATTGTGTCGTATTTGTGGAAAACAATGCAAGACCCGGCGAATGCAGGAGATACATTTTGCACAATTTCATCCCGACAGAATGCCCTACCATTGTGGTGAATGTCCCTTTGAATGCCTTTCCTATGGATTATTTTGGCATCATAGAAAAGTGCATTTGGTAAAAAGCAAGTTCAAGTGTAGATATTGCACCGCAAGTTTTGCAACATTTATTCGTACTTTCAATCACGTTAGAAGTGTTCACGAAGGGAGTAGAAATAATTCAGCGAAGCCTTGTATAGGCGACAAAGTAGAATTTCGAGAAGAAATCGCACTAGAAAACCATTCCGATTTGGAAGGAAGTATCGGGTTGGTAAAAAAAACAGGACTAGCCAGAATGCCATTAGAGGAAGTTGCAAGTGCACCAGAAAAAACGGTATTGCAAGAAGAAACGGAATTTGAACGAAAAGAATTGGAAAATGAAAAGCCAATAGGAGAAACGGAATTGGAAGAGGAAACGGAATTAAGAAGAACGAAATTGGAAGAGGAAACGGAATTAGAAAAAACTAAATTGGAAGAGGAAACGGAATTATTAAGAACGAAGTTGGAAGAAGAAAAGGAATTCCAAAGAAGGGCATTAAAGGCAGAAACGGAATTAAAAAGAAGTGTAATGAAAGCAGAAACGGAATTGAAAATAAGGTTATTGAAGGCAGAAACGGAATTAAAAAGAAGGGTATTAGAAGAAGAAACGGAATTAAAAAGAAGGGTATTGGAAGAAGAAACGGAATTAAAAAGTAACTTATTGGAAGAAGAATCGGAGCCAGATATTACAGTATTGGGAGATGAAACGAAATCGGAAAATTTGACAATAAAACAAGAAACAGTAAAATATGAAACGGTATTAGAAGGTGCCGTGTTGGAAGATACTATAAAAGTTGAAGCCCCAAACGGAATTTATAAACATGAATTTGAAGAAACTGAAATTCCTACAACACCAGAAGATACAAACGGAGAAAGCGCTAATTTGGGAAAAATGGATTTTGCAAACGGCACAGAAGAACCGCTACTGGAAATTTCTAATGTTAGAACGGTAAGATCAGGCAAATTTTTAGAAAAACAATATGTTATGAGCCTTATAATTAGTAATAGAAGTTTAAAACTTATGTCCCAATTTTCGATGATTGTACCATTGTTATTATCTTAAAAAATTGGTACGCACAAAAATATGCTACCTTAGTACAAATCCTATTTTGATACTGACATTTTTGCATTTCAGGTCTCGACAGTACCTCCTGCAACTGGAATAAATGCCAAAATCGCAGACAAGTATTTTCCGTGCACAGACTGTGGAGAAAAGTTTTCGCTGTATTTTGCATTCAAAATCCATCGCCGTGACATGCACAATTTGACTTCAAAGTAAACATGCTTAAAAGTAAACAAATGGAGTTGGACACTAATTAGTCTATATATAGTTTACAATATTGACAATTTTATTTATTTTGATATATTATCACATTAATAACTGTAAGGTAAATTAAAAACAGAGTGCATACTTAAATATTTTCATTTTTTTTGCAACTTCTAGTATTACACAAAAATTTACTTTGGCGTTATTAATAACTAACCGTTTCCGTTAACTAAATAAGTATATTAATTATTATATTGTGTTTTTCATAAGAACGTTAACTAATATTTTCATTTATTATAACTAATATTATTTATCTTTGCAGCTTATTTGTTGGAATTGAGACCAATTGTTTGTTATACCTATTGTTACTATTCCATGAATAATGCTGAAAATAATAATGACATAACTGCAATTTAGCAAAAGGGGTTAGGATAAAACAATACCGACTTTGATATCAACGGTTCAAAAACAGTTATTCAACAAATTCAGGATTCATTATGATATTCTGAAGAAATATTACCGTTATTGCACAAAATAAATAAAATAAAATTTTAATGGTTTGTGAACTTTTTTAATTTGAGTAACATTCGATTTCAAACTCTCAAATATGTAACTATGAATGATTGCGTGTTGATCAGAGCGTAATTTAATGTCAGACCAAACAAAATGAGTGCCTGATAGGTTGATATTTCGAAGTAGAGTAAAAAGTGACACACATAATTCAGACATACCTAAGAGACATTTAAATTCTACGTTTTAACATTAAAAGCATTTCCGTTGTTTCTGTTGTAAGTACTAAACTTCAATACACAATTAAAGTGATCTCACACAGTTCTTTTAGTAGAGTACTGCGATGATCGTTGAATTGTTTTATAAATACAATGTAAACTCAATGTTTGACACATACTGAACGGTTTGTTACAAATCGTACGTTCCATCACTACGAGAGCTGTGATTCTCAGATAGCCTTTTCAATTAAACTGCTTAAATTATTTCCGCCGTTTGCACCGCATGCTAGAATAGAAAATCTAACCTCTGACGCACATTAGGCAACGTGGTTGCTTTTGTTGTTTGCATGAGTCTAGAACCCTGGCACAATAGAATCTCATGCCCACGCAATAATTGTGTTTCACTTCGCCTGAACCTCGTCAGGTTTTTTATGTGAATTATTACAAGGACGATGATATTTTAATTTCTCACACTGCTATGATTACTATTTAAATATCTATCTATTTAAATTTATCTGTCTTAAGTAGGTAAACAACTTTTTTAAAACAACATTTAAAAAAATTAATTAGTGCTTGAGCCATGGCAAGTGTGATACAATAAAATAACACAAATATGTGTTTGAGTTATGAAGTCTTATTATTACTTAAATATAAGTTAATTCTCTATTATTGTTAATGTATTTTGTAGTATTCTGTATTGTACTTTTTGTTCAGTGCATTCAAAATAACCAAAATACTAAATACGAAAAACGCATGTTTTTACCTTTTGTATGCAACTTTACTTTTGTGTATATTCAGACACAAATGTTATGTAATGTTAACGTACCTATTTCAATTAGTAAAAAAATCTGCACAGTTGTGTTGAAATGTAACAAAAGATTGCAACAAAACTATTCATAGTCACATTTTCCCTCCTTCTCGTCACCAATAAACTGCTGTTCCAATTCACTAGCACGCAAAAATCTACTTCGCTCAATAGAGTTACTCAATACGGTGATCCAACTTTATTGGTAATCTGTTTATATATATTTTATATTCATATCATACATATAATAATGAACATTAAAATAACATTAAAACATAATAGTTCCAAGCAAAACTATTACTTCCACCTGCAACTGAATACTTGTTACATACTACAACATACTTAAAACTCAATACTATACTTATAGTGTAGTAAGGCGTAATACTTTACACCTTACAACTGTATATAGTATTTAACTGTTTTTTTTAAGTTTTCAGTTCATCGAATAGTTGCCAATACATCTACTCAAAATGGAGGAATCTTGTGACGAGAGGATAATGCTCAATACAGGAAATCAGCTGGCTGCCTATCTATACCTATGCAGGGAATGCAAAATTGCGTTTACATCAACAACGGAACTTGCTCAACATAAGATGGCCCATTCAACTCCTGCTCAAAGTAGTAATGGGCAAGGCTTTAATAGTAAGTATAAGGACAATATGGTGGTTAAACAATGGCACAAGCACTTTTGCCGCGTAGAATCGAGCCATAATGCAAATGATCATGTTAGCCAATAGAGCTTTCCTTAGCTAAAATTAACGTAACAAAACACACATTATTCTATTATAGTGTTATTCTACATATTGCTTAGCTCCTTTGTAGCATTTTTTTGGGATATTTGGATTAGGATGTATGTGCGTAACAATACTAACACACCTTTTTACACTTACTTATCGTTTAACCACTGTATTTGGGCGTTTTAAGCACAACATATTTCTTATGTAAGCAATGAGATGTGGGAGTAAGGGAGCGCTGCTTTAGTCAACGAAGAGCGTCGTAACGCAAGAAGGCACATTGAAGTCCTCGTGTCCTAGGATGGCCTTGATTGATTTTTAGTATACAAGTTGCAGTACTAAATACCTATTTATATTATAGACAAGAAAATTATTCCAGTCAAAGCGGATCAAAGTACTGAGATTTCGCAGCCAGTGAAAAATACTTGTTTTGCCAATACACCGTAAGTTATTGTAATACAAAACTATTATATACTAAATGTTATACTAAAGTTAATAGAGAACTAGTTTTCTTTGAATAATTTCTAGTTATTCTTATAAAGAACTAATAAATGAAACTCCAAATTGAATTATTTTAATTCGTTTGCTATTAATTATATTTAAATTTGTCAGTCAATATCAATACCCATTTAATTAGTGTTTTCATCAATTGATTGATTCATCGATTGCTTGTGTTGAAATATTTCATGAGTAATCCAAATAAAAAAGGACTACTTCGAATTTTAATTTTCTTTATAATTTTTTCTTCAAAGATTGGAACCGGCAAATGTGGAAGTTAGAAACACAGTATTTTTGGTGCATGATCCTTTGCCGCCGCATTTCGAGGTCTTTGTAAGGCTTATTCGACTTCCAACAGGTGAAGAACCGCTTGATCTTTCTCAGCATGCGCCATCGCATCAAGAACATCGAAATAGCCTACAAGAGACAACTGCTTTAGAAGAAAGCAAGAAATTGTTTGTTTCTAAAACTGAAGCCGATGGGTTACAGCGGAGCACGAAGCGACAAATTGGATTTGTAAAAAGCATGAACTCGTCAAAGAAACTGAAAATCCCCAAAATCTTCAAAACAGCAACACAGACACCGCTACCGAAACGGATACATCGAACTGAAAATTTTAAAAAATTAAAGACGCATTCCAAATTTGAGTCTGCAAAAATTCAGCTTATGCAAAAAATCGGCCAGGGCACATTAAAAACAGAAACACCCTGTAAAGATAAACAACGTCCAAGTAAATCAACATCAAATATAACAGAATCAGTTACAACAAAACTGGCCGAAAAACATCATTCAACGAAAGTGGCGCATATGACGAAAACAAAAGTTAATCGTTCGCACACAACAGTGCCAAAAATTGTGGATTTCCTAAATCCATCAATTACAAACACGCCACAACCGAAAATTGAAATCTCTCGATCACCGACACTTGATGAGAGTTCATTTTTTCCGTTACCAAAACTTGATGTTTCACTTAGTTGCGTAAGTAACGATGAGTCAGTAGTAGCGAAATCTCCCTGTTTGAAGACACCAAACCAAGATTTAGGTGCAAAAACGGTCCAGCGGAAACGGAGCGGTGTAAAGTTTTCGTTATCATATTACCGCTGCGCCTACTGCCCAAAATCTTTCGAGCAAGATTCGGCACGAAAGGTACATGAAACCGAACATACATTCGATTGTGTTCTTTGTCAAAAAAGTTGGCCATCGGTAAAAGCTTTACAGAAGCATGGCTATTCAAAACACGGTTCGGCACAAGTTGCGGAAAATGTGGTTGCCACACCTCAAGTGAGCACAACAGCCCCATTGATGCCTATTGCAAAATTCACAGCCGTCTTACCAGAATTTATGGATTGTAAAATTTGCAACAAGAAAATACCTCAGTATCGCATGACTGCTCATCGCAAGGATTTGCACCCTGAAGTGAAGCCCTACTTTTGCAGAGAGTGCCCGTTTACTACTGCACATTATCCAGAGCTCTGGCATCACAGACAGTGTCATAGCATAAACAATCCTTATAAATGCTCTTCGTGCTCAGCCTCCTTCACCACTTCGCTATTGGCAAAACGTCATATGCAGCGAGATCACGCTGAAACACCAATTTTGGCACCCATGGAAGAAAAAAGCGATGATACGACAGAACATAGTGTCAAGAGAAGCGATATAGAAGAAAATTATGAGAAAGAAATTGTTAATTGGAAACTTAAGTGTACGATGCCACACTTGGCGCGTCATGTGAAAACGCATAAAATGCCTAAGAAACGCACAAAGCGACAAATACATTCTCCGGGAAAAAAGACAAAACACCTCAAGCCGACTAGCAATAAACCGAATCCAAATGGAGAGCAACGTAAGTCCAGGGTTAATTTCCGGAATTTCATACTATGGCACGATAAACTCCAAAATTTGAAGAAAAAAAAAACTCAAAATAGAGAAAATTTTCCAATTTCTGAAAAATCATATTAATAAGGAACCTTAAGAATTTGGAAGCTTCAATAAATTCTCGAATGAGAGGATTACTAAATTTTGAAAGTTAACACTTTACTGCACAGTACATATACTACCTTTTCATGAAATACCGAAAGTTATGAAATAATCACGTTATAGCCAAATGTTTGATGTCGTGCAAAGATATGTTCTCAACATAGTTTTACCAAATCTGAGCTAAATATAATGGTAAAAAAATAGAATTAGATTTCGTGCAAGTAAAATTTCGGAAAGCACATCAAAATTTATACAAGCATACAAATGTATTAAATTACACCTAGATAGATTAGCTATATAGATTACTATACAAAAATATTGTTTTCAGATTCTATCCGGAGAACGTCAAAGGATACTGCGTGTCCTATTTGCGGCGAATCTGTTGCCGGTGTAAATAAGCTGAACCTCCACTGCAAAATTTACCACCCAGAATGTGAACCCTACAAATGTACAGAGTGTCCCTTTAAAACTGCGAGGCGAGACAGCCTCCTGTCACACAAAACTGTACACAAGGTTTTGAGCGTATTCAAGTGTGCATACTGCACTGCGTCTTTTTCCAATCTAAAAAAGCAACAGCAGCACATTGTAAAACTTCACCCAGGACTTACCTGTGATCCTCCAGAAGTGGCCTTGACTCCTAGAAAGGCTAATTGGCATCCAGAGGGCTACTACCGGCTAATTCAGCAGATGGCTGGACCAAGACAAATTGTGTGTCGAATTTGCGAGAAACAGTTCAAGTCACGGCGAATACTTGAAGAGCATTTTGCAATTAATCATCCGGACAACATGCCATACGCCTGTTCTGAATGCGCATATGAGGGCATTTCCCACGGATCCTTGTGGCAACATGAAAAATCCCACTCGGCACAAAAGCAACACAAATGCGAATTTTGTTGGGAAAAGTTTACAACAGCCCATAAATTGTACAAGCACGTTAATGATGCTCACAGCAAAAACAAGGTTTCGGGGCAAACTGGAACGGAAAAACGGAAACTGAAAAAACCGGAAGCTGTTGAAACGGAACTTGATTACAACGAAATTACTGGAACGGGTAGCAAAGAAACAGAAACTATTGAAACGGAAACACGTGGAGTTTGTAAACAGAAAAGAGCGTTGAAAACTGCTGGTGCTAAATCGGTAAAGTTTGAGTTCCGCTTACCATCACATTTAGTTTATCACCTTAATTATCCTATACAAAGAAAATCGTATAACACAATGTATACTGTATTTCTATATTTAAAAGCTCCTTTTTGGTCAATCTTTTTTTTAAATTCAGGTTTTCAATTGCTCAACAGCTGTGAAAGAACCTGGAAAGAAAAGGGAAATGAAAAACAAGTATTTTCCGTGCACCGACTGTAACGAAAAGTTTTCCCTGTATTTTGCACTCAAGATCCATCGCCGTGACATGCACACTGAGAAACAAGCATAAGTAGTCTCAGCTAAATTATGTCCAATTTACTATGTAATCCTAAAAACCCGTCCTAGGACAGGACCATTTCAATCCAGTCTCAGGATCTTCCTGTCCTACAATGGGCTTTTTTGGCTAGTTGGCATGTGTATGTGTAAGAGGAAGTTAACTACATATGACTTGTGATAGCAATGCTCACGCCAAGCATTAGCTAAAATGTAATATGTCAGTCACTCTTATAAAACGGCTTTAATTTGTCCTAGTTTACGAAAGTATTGACCTTTTAATAGCAGAGGAGCGCTGCTGATTAGTCTTTTTGGTTCTTGTACTTCACTTTACAAAATACAAACTAAATTTTTTTTGAAAGGCATGCACTAATTAGTATTAAAAAATAATAGCAAGAATGAGATGAACCGTTTGCACATAATAATTTTGAACATTTAATAACTTTTTCAAATTGAATTTTAATTGGAATAGGAAGCAATTAAATTAAAATAGCTCAACAATTGTTCACAATTGGTTAACTGTAATTAACAATTAATAAAAATTTACTTTTGGAAATTGAGTTTTACGTGGAATAGGGTGTTTTATG
>VYYI01000568.1:0-29093 GCA_021029175.1 Bilobella aurantiaca
AGCTAGCAGTCGTAGAACAAAAGTATCCAGAAATTAAATTTTAATTCTTCTTATCCTAGGATGGGCTCGTTTGGAATCAAGGATAATTGCAGTGTACGTGCGTGCATTCGGACGTTTTTTTTTTCATTTGTTAATCGTTCTTTTTGAAACTTTCGTCACAGCAAAGCAGTAAAAGCCCGTCCAGGTACAGAGTAAGCTGTGGTAACTATTACTACGATTTCATTTCGAATTCAAGCTACTACTAAGATAGCTTGAGAAAAAAAATTATACTTGTACTGGCCTTCGAACTCGTACCCATCGCATCGACCACCAATACAAATATTACAACACCAATTGAGTTGGACTTGGGGAAGTCCACTGCAAAATGCAATACAAGACAAATCGCAAACAGAAAATAAATTTATTAAAAAAAATTAAGCGATTTCCATTTCCTCTTACATAAAATAAATAGAGGTTTGATTAGATCCCATTATCCCATCAACTCTATTATAACTTAAACACTTAACAAACTATTATAATAACTATTTTAATTTAAATTTTGTTTACAATATTTAAAGTAGTATAGTAAAGTAGTATATAAAAGAAATAAATACACAATTAATTAATTAAAAACAGTACAAATGTAACAAATGACTTATTCTGGATCATAGTTTTTCAAAGCGAGTGCCAGCATTACAGTGACTCTACTCGTTCTAAAAATTTACAAATTTTTCAAACAAAGGGACCAATATTTCGGAAAAGGTATTATACTATTAAGCTATTATTAAAGTATCTGAAAGTTGGACTTTTCTTCATTTTTAGCTGACGTCCTAAATATTTTAAACGCACTGGAACAAGCATCGACATGGTTTTGGCGTCGTGAAATGCTAAAACAATGATGTTCCTGTTCGTTGCATAGAATTGTTAGGTTTAAAGCACATTTCGCCTTTCTCCAATACAACGAATCTGAGATGACAAAACTTTAAAGAGAAAGCACTGTATCTGCTTCAATTTCGAGGGTTCGTGTAATCGTGAATTAACTTAAAGTAGCGAATTAACGATTGATTGATTAAGAGACATGGAGATCTCTCCGTATCAAAACCCTAAGTTAATCAGCTATCAGTTATTTAAGTGATTTAAAAATTATTTGCAAATGCGGTTTAAAGTTCTTTAATTATAAACCCCAATGAAATCGAATCTTGTAATACCAAAGCTAGACGTAATTCAAAAGGATTAACTTCACAAAGCAGTCGCTCCCTGTTTTACTCCAAGCGTATTTTCGTCCTAATAAAAGTTAAATTCGAAATTCCGTATTTGTATCTCAGGAAATAAGTAAGGAAAAGCGTGCATGAACCACCCACGGAGCGATTGAACCTCTTTAGTTAACTTTGTCAAGAATTACGGAATTAGTCATCGGAATTCCTTAAGGCTCCGCCTCCCTTGGCTCAATCAAATTCCTTGACCACGTCCATACAACGACAACAACATGGTTACGGGGAGGTCTTAATTACAAATTAAAACCTACAGGTAGGTGTCTCCCTAAACATCCCTCGTCTCCCTACCTCATCCCCGCAACATTTGTCATAAAACATCGCTTTGTCGCCTCAACACAGGACATTTATTCCCCTCGACCCACAAATCGTTGAATCTTTTGACTCAACCAAGATATACACATTAATACCATAAAACACAACAACCAAACAGCCAACAAGCTTGTCCAAGGATAAGAGGAATTCTATTTTAAATTTATAAGCTCAAAATGACTAAACGACGTCTTAACTAAATTTTTAGTGGACTTTTCTAATCATTTCATATTTTGTAAAGTAAGATTTGCCCATCTCGAGCATATAATTTAGGTACCTTTTTGTGTAACAAATTTTCCACCTCCCCTCGTACCCTTCCCTTGTGACGCACCCACCCGTACGAGTTTATTATATAAAAAGTAAATTTGTTATAATAAATCTAATCAGGCATTAATTGAGAATTTCTTTTTGGATCATTGAGCCCCGCAAGTGTGGACACAGACATCGGAAGCCGAGACTGCGCGAACACTTTTTGAGCCTAGCCTTCAAATGAGGAACATGTTGCACCAATGTGGTGCAATCCAACCGATGAATGAGCGTTAGGTAAATGAGAGTAGGATGTGAATTTTGATGGGACCTGATGGGATGCGGTGGTGACTTGGAGGGGATGCGGGGTGGGGAGCGGTATTCTTAATTTGATTTCCTCCAGTGCTCTGTCTCCATGTTTCGTCGTCTCCACAACTTGATAAGCCTCCGCTCCTCTCACATCGCGTCCAGCCCTCTCCCAATCATCTCCCAGTCGCTACTGTCCTACACAACGATTCACTTCACTCCCAATTAACTAATCATCCAGTGATACGCTCAATCGACACTTAATTACCATACTAATCAACAGGTAAGCTCCTTCCGTTTATACTCTCGCAATTCATATCCAATAACCTCTCGCAATCATCTCACACTTCCCGCGCCGCAACTGATAAACTTATCCCCCAAAGATAGTTGAGCAGTGATTTGAATAAGATAGTTTCATCCTTGGAGTATCGATTTACAATTAGTAATTGTGTATCTTTAGGATTTTTGTTCTTTTAAAAAAAGAAAAGAAAAGGGTTCCGGGGTGTCAAGTTGGGTTAATTTGTTGTAGGGCCGGGTGTGAAGCTGTTAAGTTGCCCGGGTAGGCGAGAGAAAACGATGATGACAAGATGACATCGTTAAAAAGTGGTTCTCATAATTTCGGGGTTATGAAGGACATATCTACAGTTTTTAGAAGTGCATGAGAAAACGAGTAATGCAATTAGATTTTAGGTTGAGAAGTTAGCTTTTGGAAGATGGTCCGTAACCAATTAAATTTTTACATAAGTTGTGGCTTTTGAGGAAAGAGTTAGAGTCGGAAGGGGTCAAAAGGTGAGAATTGGGTTCCAAAAAGCAAAAAAGGCTCTTCATGATGTGATCATGTCAGGATGAGCACCCTCTTGGTTAATATTCCAGCTTCTGTCTCATGTCCTACCGTTCCGTTCAAGAAATGAAGCTTTTACTGTGACTGAGCTTACGATGGGCGGCTCGAGGTCAAGTCAGGTCGTCGTCATCCCCATCCGTATGTCATCTCTGACTTTCAAATGAAGCTTCCCTGCCTCTTCTATGATTTTTTAGAAGGACGACCAGAAAGTCATTCTTCAATGTGAGAGAAGGGGAAGGGATTTTCTTAATTTTTTTTAGTTCAATAAATTAAGAACAGAGCCCTACTAATAGTGACGCTGTGTCTCTCTGTCACTTTTTTTAAGTTCCAGGCCTCCTTCGGGGTCACTGAGAAGGGGCACTTGGATTTTGGTTTCAGACGGTTAATGTCGTTTCTGTTGAAAGTTCTCAGGTTGACCTCTGGGTGACCTCTCAATGACTCCAGTATTGCTCCTCGGCGTTTACATTTTGTAGAAGACGACGATTTTTTTTATATGCTGGACGGAATATTAGGATAATTCGTTTATGGGGCAAAACGGAAGGGGAGCGTGACGCAGTGAGCAAGAAGGGATTATTGATGTAAAGCATGGCTTATAGGCAGGTAATTTCATCCGTTCATTCCTTTTGCAGGAGGCGTGTTTTGCTTTGTAATAATTTAGTTTTCCAGGTGATTTTTGCGTTATTACTCCAAATTTTGATTTAAAGCGATTTTACATGAGGCCAAAATTAAAGACGATAGTTGACATTGTTGTGGGGGTACTTGGGAGGAGGGACGGGGATTGAAAAAGGTGTTATCGATTCGAAAACCGTAAATTTTTTCTTGAGGGGGACCCTCAAGTGACCCCTGACTTTTTTTTAGTAGGAATGATTCAGGATTTCCAGAGAGGCTATTTTGAGCGTTTAGGTAATTTAGAGTCCTCAAATCCTGTTGGGATAATGGGATAGCGTAAGAAAGGGGTCAATGACCGCATCTAGGGTAATTAGGTAACGTCTCACTCATTGTGCGAAGATGAGGTGGTAGTGACGAGGTGTCATAATCGGTGAGGTGATTGATAATTGGTTATTTGTAATCGTTTAGCGTAACCTTCACCTCCTCCGCCAGGGGTTATCCTTTACGTTTGTTTTGTCTGACGCAGTGTAAAGTACTCCAGTACATTCCAAGAGGAGTAGTAGGCAGTTGCGGTAGGATAGGCCAAATCAGCGCTTGATTAGATTATCCCGAATTATCCTAAACACTTATATTCAACACTTATTCCAAGGGCCACGTGCCACGTAATCTGCAGCCTTTTTCATTCATGTCGGTTAACAGTACTTTACAATTACAACTTCTACAATTCTAATGTAGGTTGAATACTATTTTTATTTTTAACCAATACCGAATTTCCGTTGCAATTTTTATGTACGTCTATTGTAAAGTTGACTATTCGACTTGACGCTACAGGATGTTCAAAGGGCAAACAAGGCAGGGAGCAGCAACATAGGAAAAGTACTTTACTTGCTCAAAATGTCACTGAAACTGATTTTGAAATTGAATTTACAAAATGTCGGATCCTCCAGGTCACTATAGGTCAACTTCTGGCCGAAGTGAAGTTAGGAAATAAGACAGCTTGTTGGTGACCTCTAGCGAAGAGGTCATTAAAATTATTTGAAAACTTCAGAATAAGCTGTCAGTGGTCACTAATCGACCAAAATCGCTTAAAGTAACCTCAAGAGGACAAGCTATCGCTAATTTGACCAAACCGACTTTAAAATAATCGGCTTCGTTGACATATATATTTTTTTCAATATGTATAACAAATATTATCACAATCGAATCGACTTTTCCCTTCCTATTTATTCCCTGCTCGGCCCTTTACTATTAAATTTACACAAATCTTAAGAATACTGGTTTTTGCAGGAACCGGGAACGATGAACGTGAGCGACGGGTTAGGAGCCCTTGATCCAAATTCTTGTTCTGAATCTGAATCGAATTCATCTTCGGACTCACTTCATCATCACGCACTTCATACCAATAATAATAGTAATAATAGTTTGCCACATCCGAGTGTCATCGTAGAGAGAGCGCATGGGTATTCGCTAGGCTCAATTGTTGAGCACCACCCCCTTCCCCTTCATCACAATAGCAACAATGGAAATCTCCGATTTCAAAAACCGGAAGTTCTCCAGTACTTGTTGAATACTATGGGGGCAGACTTGCCTGAGGAGCACAGGAGTCACCATATTGAAAGTGAGGATGTGCTGGAGGATGTTAAGCCTGATGTCTTGGATTTAGCCCACCATGAACCCCTGACCCATCATCCGGGAGGTCACTCCGAGTCTCAGGCTCAGCATCAGCACAATATACATCACAATTCATCAAATGGAGGGCACAGTTATGCCGAGCATTCACATCAGCATCAACCATCACATGTGCATAACGAAGGATCATCTAGTAACAGGTTAGAGAATTTTATTTTTATCTTTATCAAGGTCTTCAAAAACTGTTCAAAAACTTCAACAAAAAAAAACATTTAATTTCCGAAAAATGGGGAGATAAGGAGAAGTTTAACTTAATATTTCTGAAATTAAGATGTAAAACTAAAATTTATGGAAGTTGGACATTGGATTTTACATTTTCATTTTGAAAATGGACTTTAGATTTTGCCAGTAACTTTACCAACGTTTCCTTTTGAAGGATTGGGATGATTCAGTATTTGTTTAGTTCTGTGTTGTTCTTGAAGAAAAGGTCAAGCAAAGTTAATTAGTCACAAAATTTGGAAGGATTGAGTGGATTCGGGATTGGTAAGTTGCAATGGAGGCAACGGGGATGGTTAGCCTTTGACTCATTGGTCAAATAGTGTACTTAGGAGCGCTGACTCAATTAAGCCTTGCAGCGCAGTTTCATGTAAGAGGTCTTTCTCTGAAGCCTTTTGGGACCGTATTGTTTTAGAAAGATTAGGACTTTTCTAAAATACTTTTTTTGGGAAACAAATCCCTTGTTCTTTTTCTTTTGTTTTTGAATGATTCACCCTTACATAAGACGTTTTGCTTCATCCATTTTTTTATTTTTAGAAGCGTCAGCTCCGATGAGGGACATCACATCTATAACCTAGAGCCTCATCCCCAAGGACCACCGTACAACCCCCTCGTTTACACTACCTATAATATCACTGGTCAGCAGGACCTCCCATCCAATTGGCAGACTCCAGGTCCAGGTAGCCCTTAGGCCCTTCTATTCCCATAGCCCTTCCTCAAACCAAAAATAAATGACCCTTAAGGACTCCTATCATTAGGAGAGTCTCCTCTAATCGTCTTTTAATTTAAACGCTAGATTTGGAAGGTTATAAGCAGCCCAACTTCTTCCCTCAAACATCACTTCCTTCAATCTTCAGTGGACGGAACCGCTTCCACCCCTACCATAGTAGCCGTAAGTAAAATTTTTTTAAAAGTTCTGAAAATTATTACATTTAATTTGGATCAGAATTCGTATCTTGTACATTTAGAGCCTAGTTTGAATAATTCCTAAGCGTTGGAGATTAATTTTCTGTTGCATTAATTTTGATCGGTGAAAGGTGATTTTGGGTTTGTTGTGGCTATTTATTGACTAATTCCTTGTTTAGAATATCATTCCGATGGGTTTTCTCAGTCGGGGTCCTGGCCAGGGTACAATTTGGACTTGGCCCATTTCAACGTGATCGGAGCCTCTGGTGGAAACGCTGCGCACAACCACCACGGTAGCTCCAATTCAACTTCCGGTGGGAATCTCTCGGCTAATCCCGCCTTCAATCCCTCTGGAAATGTGAGCAGCTCAAGAGGAGGTGTGCTTTCAGGCCTCATCAAAGGCCAATCCCCGCATCTCAGTCTCAACGGTAAGCACAACCACACCTCCCTTTCCTCTAATCTGTCTTCAAGAATTTTATAATAACCCATAAAAAGTCCACTTCAAATTACCTTCTCTTCTGAATTTTGAAATCTTGTTCCAAGAGTAATTCTAATACGATTGGCTGAAATTGATTCAACTTCATCCAGTTTGTTCATTAGATTTAATTGTCGTTTAGGCTCGTGACTCCCAGAAGAAAGTTGAATTCTTTATCTCTATGACATATGTCATCCAACTTAAGTGGATGAAGAGGTTTACCACTTTAGAAATTATCGGAGAGCTCATAAGAAAGCGAAATGCTACTTGGTATTTTTTTTAAGCAGCGACTATCTCTCACCATTTTACCAGAATTGGATTCCAATTGCCTTGTTTTGGTTTTCTTATCACTCCTTATTAATTAGGTTTCCTATATGAAATAATATGGGACTCAGGCCTGCCGCCGCAAAAGCTAGATAAAGGTAACCATTTTTGAAATATTCCGCAGCCACCGCCTTCTTGCGGTATAGACTAAATAGATCAATCTAATGTGAGGCGTATGCCTTTGGATTTGGTAAAACTTTATCAACTAATTTGCAACACTTTGTTCAATGCAAAAGTGGCTAATTTAATAATTGGGAAGAGAGGAGCATGGTGTGAGTTTAGGGGGTGAGTTTTTGCGATTGTGTGGGGGTTAAAATTCATAATCAGAGGGTTGATTTTTGACAGCTTATGTTAAGTGGTTAGCGAAAACTTAATGGCGGATTGGATTTCATAGTTCAAAGACGGAAATTGATCTTTAATTGTCTTGCGTGGTTGAGATGGCTTAGGCAACGCTAATGGGTCTATTGTCAGTTTATCGCTTTCCCCAAGTTCACTGGAGAAAAGAGTGGCCAAGTTCAAGGATATTTGAGGCATTACGTAGCAGAAAAGCGCTTAATAATGAATTGACAAATGGTAATATAAAAGTAGTAAAAGTTTAAAAAGGAGATTCTCGCATGATTCGATAGGCTCAAAATCAGTTCTTTCGTATGCTTTGATTAGTTCGGTTTGCATTTTTGTCACTGTCATTTCATTTCACTTCGTCGCTGCTGTTGAAAATTTTCAAAAAAAAAAAACTAGATTGGAAATTGGTAGAAGAGAAAGTAAGTTTATTTGATATTTGTCCAATTTTTAAGTTTCGTTATAAATGGTCGAATAATACTTTTACCGATAACTTTCTGGGTACACTGCGGTTTTCGATGCAGAAGAAAAAAAAATCAAGAATGTTTAGATTTAACAAAATTACTTATTTAGCACAAAGAGATGATTTTTCCTTAATAGGATTACGCGTTGTTAAATTAAATAATACGAAACTGCTGTTTCGTAAACTATTATTCAAATAATAATATCTAGAACACAGTAGGCACAGTGTAATAGCATAATTAAGCATTAATAGCGTAATAGCATTATTTTTTAAGTTAAAATAAGACCCGGGACAGACAGGAAAAGGTTCCTTTAGATCGGCTTCATTTTAGTTTACTTTAAGTGTTGGAATGTTTGACGCACTTAAATTTGACGGGATGTAATTTAGGTTAGCAGCGTTTCAATTCAACATTTAAACATCTCTTCCATCCATACGCTGAATTTGGATCCATTGTCATCATCCTTGTTTAGGTTAGGAGTACTATAAGGACAAATCACTGTAGTGCGAAGCTTTTGAAAAGGGCTTTTCATGTAGCGTTCGGCGCTTCATGTTCACAGAAATGGCTGTAATTTAACTTGGAGCTAAACACGGAGTCAGCAAGAAGTTAAATTACAATTAAACTTTTAAACTCACAAATTAACCTTCGTTTCACGTTGTCTGTCATGTTTTGACGGGTGACGATTTGTAAAAGCTTTGGGTTTCTGGAGCGTTATAAATAGAAAACGACCCGTATTAGTACGACCATTATTTCCTTTGTACCAATGTGGTAATGTGCATTAGGTGCCAAAATCAGGCCTCGAGCATTTGTAATTAGTGTTTTTTAAAACCATGGCTTAAGTGTCAATGGGTAAAAAAGTTTAGTATGTAAGAGAACTGTAGCCAGCAAGAGTAAGTCAAGTGTGAGAATAATTTTGTGGTTTGGGAACATTGGAGCTTCTCGTTGTTTTGCATTGATTCAAAGAAGGCCTTACTGTCTTCCGAGGAAGGAAAGGAGGAGCGGATTTTAAGTTGGAAGATCATTAAGTTTTAATTAGCTTCATCATTATCGTTTTTTTTTTCTGGGATGTGATGATGATGACTTGTAGGGAGGGCAAGAAAGGAAAGCTTTTTGACTTTATAATTTCCTAACAGAAATGTAAAGTAGGAAACTAAGGCATCAATATTGTTAAGATGCTGGCAACGCTCCTCAAAATGCTGCTCTGAAGTTTGGAAATTGGAGGAAGATCAGCCTTCTAACGTTCGTTGTTATCTCGAGGAGCGGATTGAGGTTTCTTGGAGGCGGAGCCTCGTTGACGATTCTGAGAATTGTGAAGCTGAATTAGACATTCGAGTCCCGTCTTTCTTCCTTTTTCAAGAGGATTTGTTCTTAAGTGTAGTTAACAAGGACTATAAACTTTTTTCTTTTGAGGAATGAAGTGATTCGGAGGATGTTGTCTTGTTCGTCGATGGAATAAATAAAACGGATATGATTTCTGGTAAATGACTTTTTGAAAAAGTCTAATCTCCTTCTTGAGTCTTTAATAATTTTAAGAGACCCGAGCGGAAACAGCGATGCTTTGGCTTTTTCGTTGACGGTTTATTGACGGCTGGAAGTATTATGTTCAATGCTCCTTGCCTTTTCTGCGTTTTAAATGTTCTCCGTGTGCCTGGACATGACATTTGTGTCTTATAAAAAAAAACTAAACATTTACTTGCGGTTTTTGACTATGGATTTTAAATTTCAAGAGTTTCCAAAGAGTATCAATGGAAATAATTTTGTAATATCCTGCAGAGGATTTTTTTTTCTAATTTCAGAATTGAGATCGAATATTTATAAGCAGAGCTTTAATACTAAACGCTGACGCTTCCCTCAAATGCAATTCAGCAGTTTGAAATCTTCCTGCTACATTGTTTTCAAATCATAAGTTTCTACATAGGCACTTTAAATTTAAATGCTAACTTATTAAAAACAAAGGTCTAATATACGTATTTCCGTTTTCTTCGAAAATAGAGAATTGTACCGCGGAGGTGCATTTTTTTCATCAGTGGCTCTAGTTTTTAAATCAAGCATATATGTTTATGGAGAATTTTTTTATCGAATTTCTGTTTACTGTTTAGCTGACCATTAGCTCACACACGGATTCGTTAACATAGGCATACGACTCCTTGTAACTTGTCAATCTTCCATTTTATTTCTTCAAATTTTAAAAATGAATTGCCAGGAATTTGGTAAAAGTTTAAAAAAAAAAGTGAGTCAACGTTCACTGGGAAATGAGATGTTTGCTGACAGAACAATAGAACAGTGAGAAAGGAGGCAGGGATTAGCTGAATCTGTTTGTTTGTTGCTGTTTCGTTAGGTTTTGGAAGGGCCCTTCAAAGGGACTTTTAGGCTTTTAGAAGAGGACACTTCAGTCATTGTTTCAAAAAGAAGTTGTGAGATAGATCCAGTTGCCTGTAAGTGTAATCTTATCTTGCGAGAATACGAGAATAGGGATTTTTGAAAGTGTTCGAATATGATCTTCTGGAAGTGTGGATAAGAGTGCGTAGTAATCTGATCCTTTGTTGATCTTTGGATCTTCTTCAGAATGCCTCAACCTTCATTTTGTCTATTTCTTTTTATCTTCATTCACCAGTTACACTGCTAACTTCCTTTTCTTTCCTACATTTTCCCTGTCAAATGAAAATTAAGCATCAATTGCATCTTTATGCATGGGAATCGCCTTGTCCTGTCCTTAACTACATGACATGGTTTCAAGTGTTTGTTCTGTGGAGATAAAAGCATTTTGAACCTTTTTTGTTTACCGGAATCGATTTGCTGTTTAAAGAGTTCAAAAAGCTTGTAAGTAGTTTTAAAAGAGTGAAAAAAAAAAGACTTTTCTGCTACTAGAATGGTAATACTACTCATCTACTTCCTCCTTTCTGGAAGAGTAAAACTACTCTTAACTCTTAAACTTTTAGTTTCAACATGTTATAAATATGAATTTTATACGTATGGATTTTATAAGCAGCTTCTAGTCGTACCTATTTATTTTTCGTTATTATAAACGTTTTTCTTTTGTCCTCCGTCCTCCAGCAGTGGAGATGAGCTACGAAGAGTGGGCAGGGGCAGAGTCTCGAGAGTGTGTCAACTGCGGTGCCGTGTCAACACCGCTCTGGCGCCGTGACGGAACGGGTCACTATCTCTGCAATGCCTGTGGCCTCTACCATAAAATGAATGGGATGAATCGACCGCTAATTAAACAGCCTAAAAGAACAGTGAGAGAACCATCTTGTGAAAAAAAAAGCGCCAAATATTACAGCGTTTAGGGCTTCCGTCTTTTTTGTTACGTCTTTTTTGTGTTACCCACTTTTCTGCCTCACCCTCCACCGGTCTTCCATATTTTTCAATGCTTACGCACCAGTTCATTTTTTGGATTTGGATTATGGGTTTAGGGTTAGAGATTGAAGATTTAGGACAATTTGCTTTGTCCATCCACGGATTTTTTTTTTAAATTAAAAATTTATTTTTTATGGGTGCATGAGATTTTTTGTTGAATCCGTCGTAAATCCGTCTTTCTTGTTTTTGTTATGCGCAGGTTCAGGGACTTACTGTCAGAAACAACGAGACGGATTTGCGACGCAGCCGCAACATAAACAAAGACTGGTACGTGAAAATTACATTTTTTTAAGTCTGATTTTTGGGGTTGGAGTGGGATTTCTTTGTTTAAAAAACTTAAAGTCTGCACGTTTTTTGAGGAAGTTGTAAAGCATGGCTAACAAAAAAGTTGTAAAATTAGCGATTTTACGCAGAAGATGCGGGTAGATTGTAGTTCCGCTTTCAATTCTGTAAATGCGCACTAAAATTCATTGACATGGCTTCCACCCATCAAGATCCCTCGGGCAATGTCAGTCCAATGTTGCATGTTTCCTTTTACCTTACCCCACTGTGTGACCTACTGTTTCAATATTGTTTGTTTGACCTTGTGTATACTGCTTGCTTTCATTGTAATGTCCAAAATTGATATTACAAATAAACGATTTCAAAATATTGCAGAGCGCCACTCGTCGTTTAGGCCTATTGTGTTCAAATTGTATGACGGAGCGTACTTCATTATGGCGAAGAAATCAGTTAGGGGAGCCTGTGTGTAACGCTTGTGGCCTTTACTACAAGCTGCACGGCGTCGCTCGACCGCTTACGATGAAGAAGGACTCAATTCAAACCCGGAAGCGGAAACCGAAAAATAATAGCAGCAATGGTCCGGCAGCGAAGATTTCGAAACAGCAAGATTCTTCCGCTGCGTCATCCCAGGCACAGGGACAGAATAGTGGGAGTTATTCTGGACTATCTGCAGCAATTACCTCAGTTCATCACGGCGGCACTAGCAGCGCTACTCCCACGGTTCCATCTTCTGCTACTGGTGAGTTACTTTAAATGATGGTGACGTTGAATGTCATGCTATCTCTTAACTTTTAATATTAATATTGAACAAATTTGTAATTAATTGTGCGCTTATCGGAGCGCAAACTTACTTGGAGTACTCAAAATTATTAAAAGACGAGCAATCTAAAATCTCATCAATTGTAATTTTACAGATTTGCTCAAGAGTGTACTTACTTCTGGAAATGTTGGGAATCTCAATCATGGTGGAACTCTGAATTTGATGAAGACGCCACTGTCGCTCACTTCTATTGGAGAAGCCTACAAAACGAATCCTCAGATTTACTATACTCATGCTAATTAAATTATTATGGTAGAAAAATAGGAATTATACAAATTAGAGTAACTTGTGTGCTTAGATTAGCTCTATTCGAAACAACTAAGATAATCCCACCATATCATTTTTAGAAATTAAGTCAAGTAAGCTGATTGGCTATTGATGAATTAATCGGCAGTTGACTGTTGCTAAACAAAGAATCTATATAGGAGTACAAGCAAAACTATTATGTTAAATTAGGGAATTAGTTAAAGTTGGTTGGTATGTGTGTACCTCTTCCGATTCGTTTTGGAATGAGGTTCCACATGAGTCGAGTTACGATTTCTGGAGTGCTGGATACATTGGATTCCCATTCCAGAATCTTTTAGTCTCCATCTGTACAGACAAATTAGACAGTTGAACAATTATAGAAATAATTAGTTTTTAGTATTAGTGAGACGAAGTTAATTCGAAACTAAGAGTCAATCTTAATTTTGAAGTTACTGAGAATTGAGCAAAAGTCCAAAGATCCTAAAGTGTAGATATTAGTTTATGTTTTTTCGAAGGTCTTACCAATTCGTTTTTTAAGACTTCCGACCAGAGATTATTGTTTATTTTAGTTCGTAGGCGTTAGGTTGTGCTAATTTCACCAGATACTCCGCCCAAATTGTGTCTTGTGACCAATCAGGGAGGTTATGCTAAAGAAGACCCGCCTTCAATGACTTGGGTAATTGTGTGCAACGGCGGGTTCAATTACAAATTAATACGATAGGTTTGGTACACATCATTGTAGCTAAGGATAAATTAAAATGACGGTTTTATTTTCGTCATGCAGAGGATCTTGTTGTGCAAAATTAAACTATAAAATATTTAGGTGTACCTTACTTAGGTAGTAGACGAGTAGACTTGTCTTACAACAGCGTCATTCGTACTGAACTTATACGTAGGCTTAATTTAAATAATTACTGATTTATTTTGGAACAATTTGTAAAACGGAACCGTTGAGATCTGAATTTGTTGATCATCATTTCATTGGCTGAAATAAAACAAATAATTCAAACACGCGTTGTTCTTAAGTTGCATCACGTTATTTGATGGTGGTAGAAGCTTCTTTTTGTTTTATGCTATTGTTATTCAATAAGGACAAGCTGCAAATTCCATCTGAAATCCAAAAATTGGATTTTTTTTTAATTTAAATTAAAAATGACTTAATTTAAACGTAAAAGTTTTTAATTTTATAGTTAAGATTAAAAAACTTTTGTTGTACTTTTGATTGTAAGGGTTTAGGTACTGGTTTTACAAATTGTTAATTTTGACGGTTTTTCCTGAAGTGAGAAATTGAGGGAACTACATTTAAAACATTGTTGGCGCTAACGTAAAATTCAAATTTTCCTTTAAATTAAACTAAAAATTAAAGCTCTTTCCCCTTTAACTTTTCTTTGATTTTTTAAATTAAATAGATTTTTAACATTTTAGAAAATACATAAATTTAACGTGCAAATACAATCTCTATTTAGAAAAGCTTCTTACGTTACACTAAAAAAGCGAATTAAACAATTAACAGAACAAAAGCATTTAGGAAAGCGAAGGAACTAAACGGTCGCTAAATAATACGAAGATGAAGTGAGAAGCGAAGAGGCGGTTTCCACATGTCGCTGAATCAGCGATTGATATGGACATGTTTGTAAATCCTGCAGGGAAAAACTCACTTGATAACACAGATGTTCATATCGATTGGATCAAGTATGTTGCTGGCGCTGGGTCTGGATTTCTGCAAGGTAAGGTCTCGGCGAATAAACTCGAACTAATTGGAATTGTTAAATGTAAATGATTAATAAAATGAAACTACGATTCTTCTTTACTGTTTTTAGTTGCCGTTCCATACCCGATACACAAACTTATGTTTCGACAGGTACTTTTCAAACTTCAATTCTTGTCAAGTAGAAATGAAAGTACTATACTGGTAAATAGTTAATAGTAGTTTTAATATCCGAAAATAGATGTTTGACGGCGCATCCACGGCGAGAGCTTTCAGACAGTTGCGCAGAGAAGGTTTTTTCCTGCTATACCGAGGAATCGTGCCACCATTTTGCCAGAAGGGCATTTCAAATTCTATCATGTTCGGATCGTACCATAGCTATGGCTCAGTCCTTCGAGAGATGTTTCCTGGAGTACATTTACAATTTATCAAAAGCTTTGGTGCCTTTTTAGCAGGAGCCTCAGAAGCCGTACTATTGGTGCCATTTGAAAGGGTTCAAACTCTCCTTTTAGTGAGATCTTTAACTCATCGCTTAAAAAGAATTGATGTAGATTTCACAAAGTGCTGATTTTTAGGATAAGAACTACAATACAGAATTTAAAAACACCCGGCACACCTTCTACCATCTCTATAAGCATCACGGGATTACAGAATTCTACCGTGGCGGTTCAACAATCCTTATACGAAATGCGTTATCCACCATTTTATTTTTTGCGGCGAAAGAAAAAGTAGAAAAGTTATTACCCGATTTCAATTCCGTCGGTCCAGATTTGCTGCTGGATTTTGTCTGGTACTTACACAATAACAATATTCTGCCTCCTTGGCGAGTATCGATCTCATATCTTTTTTTTGTATATATTGCTAGCGGTGGGCTGATCGGCGGAACGATAAGCTCGTCTGTTTCCTATCCATTAAATGTCGTGAAGACGAGAATGCAGGGTCAAGTAGGCGGCCCCTTCGAGTCCCCATTGAAAGTCTTCCAAACAATTTTCCAAGAGCGTAACCGACAGTGGAGAAAGATCTTCCGCGGAGTCCACTTAAATTTTACGAGAACATTGATATCTTGGGGAATCGTCAACGCCTCGTACGAACTAATTAGAAGATGTCTCCGACACGAGACCTCATGACCAATGAGGATATACCGTATCATTAACCATGTAGTGCTCAAAAGAACAATATCGCTGTCAACCTCCGACGCATCCGGTATTCTAGTCCATACTACCAGTGCATTCGGCTTGGTGTGATCCATCAAGTTTCGCTTTCAAGAATTTGCGGAAGCCAAATCCGTTTCACTTTTCGCATCCGCAGTAACCATTTTCGCTTCGATGGTTGTTAAATAAAGCGTAGATTTGCTGTTGATGAATGTTAGATAAATCACGGTTTGGAGTAGTGTTAGAATGATTAATTAATTGAATTCAGTAATCTTAAAATCTCTTGGTAAGTGGTGAAGCTTCTGCTCTCTTCTTCCCTCTGCCGAATGTCAGAGCAACAAAAAGAAGTAATCCACATCCATGATGCTCCACGCATTTTTTTTTGTCTTCACATCTCGCTTCATGCTTCAGCTCGGAGTCAGAAGCGAAAATTACTTCGGCGTAGGCAGAGGCTCCTTTCTGCTCGCGAAGCGGAGTTAATCGACACAATTTGAAATTTAATTAATTACGCTAACGTATTCAAGTTCCGGATACCGGGATGCGGGGCAGAATCACAAAATGCCAGCTGNAAATGCCAGCTGATTGTATTGTAAAGGTAAGGTTTAACTTAATTAAATTTTCATAATTTTCCGTTTCTTTTACTCTAATTCTTTGCCAGCACCTTTGGTAATCGTTCAACGTGGTAATGAACTTCATCTTAAATTAGATTGGCTGCTGAACTAATTTTCTACTGTAAACTGCCAATGAAGGAAAGCGACACGGTGCCGCCGCGGGTGCGGCGTGAAGAAGACTGGTGGTACACTTGGCTTAGCCGAGGAATCATCAAGTTAACTCATTGTCATTAAGGTAAGGTAACTTTCCTGAAATAAGTTTAGAGATATATCAAAAGTTGGTTTCTGCATTGCATAATTTGCAATCAACGAAACGTTTACAATTCTCTTTGTCTTATACAGATGCGAGAGCTGGACGGTCCAAGGAGCTAACTGAAGTATCTTGGTCGTTCCATGGAAAGGTATGTTATTATGTGATTTTTTTTAGTGACTTTGACTCAGTTTTGACTCAACACTAATTGAGTGTTTATCAAACAAAAATGATGAATAATCTTAGGACACCTTTGGAAATCCCTTCGGGAGCATGAAAGGAAATTTTTTTAACTGAATATATCAAAATTCTTATATTTTATTATTTGCATGTGGGCAAGGAGTAAATTTAACAAAAATGTATGCATTTTACAGAATCATCTCCGAGTTCAGCTACAAATTGAACCGTTAAATCAGCAATCAGCTCATGCCTGATTGGGATCCAAGAAGTTTCTCAATTTTAAGTCGTAAGTCCCTGCTAAGCCAGCATTAATAAATTAAAATGATAGGAATCACAATCAATGAAAATGATGAGTAATCTTAGGACACCTTTGGATAGTTCCTTTATCTGGAACTTATGAAAGGAAACTTAAAAACTGATTTTTAATTCAGAAATTCTAAAGAATATGTCAATGCTAGTGCTAACGTACTTTTGTTATCAATGTTATTGATTGTTATTTAGAAACAAGCGGTGAGTCAAACAACAGGGTGGATCCCCCTACTCAACAGAAAGGTCGCTCCACGGCACGGCACTCATTAGGTCTTGAGCTTGTGATTTGTGAAAGGTAAACAATTAAACTTTAATGCAATTCAGAATGCTTGTATGGATGATGAAAACAATTTTGTACCCGGATTTCGATCTGAATAATGTTGAGTTCGGGGTTATTCAAATTGAGAGTATGACAAGGGATCTTTGAACAGATATCTGACACTTATTTTAATTCATCAATTTAATTGTGCAACGAAACAACTGAGCCTCACTTTCTTTTCCTTTGCAGGTAACACGCAAATTTAATTCAAGGCTAAGGTCCCGCAGCCGTACTGATGATACTGCTAATTGCAAAATTCAGCGTAACTCGAACGTGTTATTTAAAAAAAATTACCTTATACCTTGTAACATTTGGAAAAAGAAACGCAAATACGCAATAAACTGAAAACACTGATGCAGAATTAAATAATAATGCTTCGTTATTCGCTACCAAAATAAATAGTACATTTAATTTTTGACAATTTGGACTGAAGGAATCTAAAGATTTTTTCATTCGATTATAATCTCATATCTAGTGTTGTACTTTTTTCGGCATAATTTTCGTTAGTAGATTCCTTAGACAATTAATGATTTTACGTAGCACATGCACAGCACAAGTTGATTAATTAAGTAGCATGTGCTAATGATTAAGAGATCGTAATTAACCAGTTCATTTCGCATGCTTCCAACTTACCTTTTTAGGTGTTGTTTATCTGGTGAGAAGCGCCATATTACAAACTTCATAAGGAGCAATAACACAAACAAAAACAAATAAGAGAGCCTTGGAAGAGTGAGGCCCTACTCATGTCATTAATTTGAAGGTCAACGTACTTTACGTTACCTCAAGGTCAAGTGGTTGCGATTAAAATTAATCAGATCTTCAAATCGTCAATTAACAGTCGGTGATTAATAGTACGATAGATAAGGAGTTCGGGTACTTGAATTAACCGGGTTTGATTTTAGGGTTACGCTTTGTTGCTTTTGGTTCTTTCATTTCTACGTTTGGTTTTGGTAATTAAGCAGTTCAGGCTGGACGGACGTACATCGCTGGTGATTGTATACTGCATTAGACGTGTGGTAACTGAGGTAAGTGATTGAAAATTGGAAAACTCGAGTAGTTTCGTTGTTGTTACATAGCTAAACTTGTGGAACGTATTTTATTGGCAGTTTAGAACAATCAGAGAGGATGGCAGACACGTTTAGTTGATGACCTACGAGTCTAATTTCCAAATGCGTCCAAAGTATTCGCTGCAGTGTGTTCACACCAGCTGTACTGCGGATGACAAGCACACGGATCGAGTTGGTAAATGATGGATGACCTTTTCCAAGTTGTAAACAGAAGAAAAGTGGTTATCGGAATTGAAAATATTGCGGAGAAGTAAGTCAAGCTCCAGTGCTAAGAGATTTTGCAATAGTTTCTGATACAGACGGCTTTCAGCGTTCTGAAGAATACCATCTAAAACGTGTCTTTGCATTGTAGGATATTAAAGTATTGCGAGTTTTGCCAACAGCAGTTCTCATTGGTTGAATTTATTACTCACCTGAAGGTGAATGCAGAGTGTCTTCCGATTGGACGGGCGGAAATTGAGTTCGAAGGCGTGATCGTTGTTCTCAGTGGACTTAGTCGGAGCTGGAACTACCCTTGCTCAGTTTGTAAGGCAACATTTACCAAGGAAACTGTGCTACGAGTTCATCAAATTCAAAAGCATTCTTTGAGCCTTGTAGCATGCATAGAGAAGGCCTCCATACCTAAAACTTTTGAAATTCGTCGATCTTTAGGAACATTTTTGCAAAGGCAAGCACCTCGTCAAAACAAGAGGTTCAAGTGTCGCTACTGTGAAAAGCAGTTCCTTTTACCTAGCCAGTGTAAATCACACGAAAATTCTCATGTTCATCCCGTGGATTCAAATTCTGTGATAACCAACGGATCAGCTTGTCGGCGAAAGTTATTCCTAAACTCTGATTCAGCGAGTGATTACTCCGTTCCAGACTTTCTCGAATTTCCCATCGAAGAGTCAAGCTCTAGTTATTTCGATGGATATCAAGATAGTAACGGGGTAGTAACTCCCTCGACAGTTTCGTCCTTGTCTCCACCATCATTCGCTCCTGAGTTGGATTCCGTTTACGACACTGAATCCGAGTTGGAGATGGAAGCACCATCACCGAGTATAAACTTGAGTATGGCGGTCACCACAAAAGCGAATTATGCTCCAGCTGAAATGCCAAAATTGATCCCCCCTACGCAAATCCATCGTTTGAATGATTTTTCATTTGCTGGAGGAGATATGAATTTGTCTCAACCGATTTCATGCTACCTTACAAATTTCCTTTCCTTAAAAAACGAACAGGAGCAACACCAATTAATAGCTACTGGATCAGTCTCTGTTCGAGAAGATTCGCAAGCTCCAGTTAGCAAATATTCGTCGGCAAATGTAGTACTAACCAATGGCAATCTTATACAAAACCAGTGGTAAACATCCTAAATATCCTCATTCCTACATTATTCACCAACAACATAAATTTTGAAGAGATTTGTTTTGTTTTCAGTGAGGAGATCAATCACAAATGTTTGGATTGTGGAGAACTACACCCTGAGTCTCAAATTTTTGCACACGTCAAATCGCACTTGAAGAAGGGCCAGAAGGAGTGCAAACACTGTACATATAAATCTATTGCTTCTGGTGATCTTCGTGATCATATGTGTAAACATTATAACCTCAAGCCCTATAAGTGTCCATACTGTTATAAATTATACGGGTGGCAAAGCGGATGGAAGAAGCATATTGCCACGCATGAGCATAGCTCCTCTCGGAAGACTAACGAATTAGCACCGACGAAAAGTAAACAAAAACAAAAACGGTCAGCAATTGTGAATCAAATAATTCCTAAAGTAGAACCTCAAACAGTATACCAAGGTCATGAAAGCAATGGCGAGCTACAGTTCCATGACTCTCAAGTTCCACATCCCCGAGGTTCGTCTTACCCAAATTGTCCACCGAATTATCAGTATGTTTCTCAGCAATCAGCGTATTCACCTTCCGCGTACAACAACGATAATCACCGAGCACATGCACAAACGTACTATAACGTCAATGCGTCAAGATCCTACAACAATACGAATTCAGATTTAATGCAACATTTGCAACCGCAAGTACGCCATTCACCTGGTGAAATGCAGAAATCTTGGGAAACTCAACAGCAAAATAGCTGCCAACCAACTCAGGCTAGCAATTCTTCGCAGCAGGTGGGAATTAACAACTGGAATGAACAACAGGAGCAAACTGCCAACTATACTGAACATAACCATAATCAGGAGCCAGAAGCGGCCAAGGATGAGACCCAAGAATTCCGTGAGCCAGAGGATATTAGGTTAGTACTCATTTTGTGGCATTTATACAAAAGTATTTTTAGTCGCTTCATTTATCTCTTTATCGCTGTTAACTTACACAACAATCTGCTTAACTCATGTTTTACATATCATTAAATTCTTACCACTCTACAGGGAAACCGAGACCTGCAAGACCTGTGGCGAAGAGGTTCAAATGAGAGATTTGCCAGCACACATTCAAAGTCACATTTTACCTGGACAGAAAGGCTGCACTATTTGCAAGTATAAAAGCACCACTAAAGTCTATCTTACCGAGCACTATAATATTCATTACGGACTTAAGCCTTATAGCTGCAACATCTGCAAACGGAAGTAAGTCAATATATAGTCCATTTGATTACTCATCAATTACGAATTTCGATAACAAAGTAGTCTGTAGTTAATATCTACAGATATTGTTTATCATATTTTTTGACTATGCTTTACAGTTTACAATATATTGACATTGAGTGTGACGATGTTTGTTATTTTAAGCTGATCTCTTACGTTATAATTTACGGCTTAATATTGTATTTTAATATTCATCTTGCTTCAATAGGTTTGCGATGCGAAGTTACCTTCGTTCTCATGTGCAACGAGTACATGACAACGAATCTTCTCGGAAGTACCCGTGTCGCTATTGTAACAAACGATTTGTCAGATCCTGCCACTTGCGAACTCACGAAATGGTACACGAAGGTCAGCGCGAAATAGGTACCGTTAGGGAGGCATCGCTCGGAAGCCCAGCAATCGACTCGGACTCGAATTCGAATTCTAATGCCTCCTTTCGCACTCCTGTGACACCTGAACGAAGGTCATCGACCTCAGTTTCGAGTCCTTCCAACCCCGGGATTTACTCTCGTTCGAATACAAATTCTCCACAAACGACGCCGATGTCTTCGATTTGCGGGACACCGAATTCTAAAGGGGAAACGCAGTGGAACGGGGCTGGTGATCACCCAGTTGATCAAGGACAATCGCAACCTACCGCCCCATGGCCACAATATTTTCATCCAAGCGGTCCATACGACCAAAGTTGGAACCCTATTTATTCCCCCCTTGTCAAGTCCGATGTCAACTGGACCGACCCTCTCTATGACACATCCCCTTGGCATCACGCTCAGGGGCAAATGTCATCTTCCCAAGGTAATGTTGGCTATTCCACACCGCAGAAGTCGGAATCATTCATCGCCGAATCCCCTGGGTACTATCCAATAAACAATTCTTCAACTATTCCGCCAAGCGCCTCAGTTCAAGACCTTTGGGCCGAGTTGCACTTTGAAGAAATGAAGTGGTTTCCAGAAGCATCATCAGCATACACCGCTGATGGGATACCTATGATTACCGAACTTGCTCCATTAGACGGTTTCTCGTATACCGAAATGCTTAATAATGCAACAGCAGACCTCCCAATTTTCGGAAGCGCTACATGTCAAATACGTGATTTTCAAGAAAGCCAAGAATTTGGTGGAAATTTCCAGGAAGTAAACATTGAAGTAAAAATAAATAAAAAGCAAGCTGCAGAACGGAGTAAAGGAACGACGGCAGCGAAACCGGGACAATCAAGAGGATCAGGAAACAAGAAGTTCAGCAAGAATACAAAACGGCCCTCCGTATGCGATACGGATCTAGTTTCATCGGTGGCTGGTTCACCAAAGCCATCAGAGTTGTCTGATGACGAGGAAGGAGATGACGATGAGTAAGCTAATTGTACAGTTTGGTTAATCTGAATTTCCTTGAAGTCCTTAAACTTTATCAACTTCATTTCATACTAAACACGTTCTCTTTGTAGTCCGGATTTTTTGGACACCTGTTTGACTTGCCACGAAGAAATTGCCAGAAAAGATCTCCTTGCACATATCCGTAGTCATTTGGTTTCTGGACAACGGACTTGTACAATCTGCCAACGGACGTATTGCAATCCCATGACGCTCAAAGAACATATCACGCATGTTCACTACAAACTGAAGCACTACAAATGCGCGTTTTGTGATAAGAAATATAGTACAAAATACTCTCGTAAGACTCACGAAGTATTCAATCATGAACAACGGAAATCATCAGTAAGTTTAATTTGGTAGTGCCAGTGACAGAGTGAGTTCCTCGTTTCAAAGATTTAACTTAATTTCAGATCGTCAAGTGTCCATATACGGACTGTGGGAAGCCGTTTGCCATGCGGTCAGAGTTACATAAACATATTCGGGCACACGCCAAGAAAAATGGAACTAGCCTTCCAGTTCATTTGCTTTCAACAGCAAAAACAAATAAACAAACAAATCGAATATCCGGTAAGGTAAAAAAGGAAGCTAAAGATTCATTTGAAACGGGAGATAACCAAACTGAGCATAACATAAAAGCTGAGCGTTTGATTGATGCAACAACTAAAACATGGGAGGTTCGAGTGGAAGATATCGGACGAAAGTAAGAATCGCAAAATTTAATTCAAAATATAATTCTCATAAAAACTTTAAAGCTAAATATTTAAATCTTTTATCAGGATGAATATACGGTGTCATTTATGCGGCGAAGACGTCCTTCTAGCAGATTTCGTCAAGCACAAAGAAAATCATTCAGGCCAAAACAGCTGAAGTTGTTTGCCACGCACCATGTTATCGTATCGTTAAGAACTTGAATCCACGCGATGCACTGGTTAACTATACAATTTAATTAACTATAACTTTTATTACAGTAGTTTCTAGATAGGTAACTATAAACTTCTGTAAAAACCACGCTGTGCTCAATTTTGGTAATTTAAAATAAATCTTTGTAGAGAATATATTATACTGCATTACACAGTGGTATTATTATCAGAATTTGTCTTACTACCAAAATTTAAAATCAAATCGATGTAAAGATGTAATGCATCAATGTAACTAATTTTTAAATTTTTGTATTTAAGATTTATTAACCTTGAATATACAATTGAGAAAAATTGTCGAAAATTAAAATGATGCCAGGTTTCGAAAGCTGTTTTTAGTCCGAGAATTCTAGATCGACTACTTCATCATCAACATCGTCCGAAAATTTCTTCTGCTTCTTTCCCTTTTGAGGTGCAACTTTTTTCTTTCCTTTTGCTTTGTTTTCTGTAGACAATTTACGTTTCTTCGACTTTTGTGAAATGGATGTCTCTGAATCTGGAGGAGGTGGATCATCAAATTTTGTTTTATGAGGTTCGCTATCCGACTCTGCATCCTCCGGCTCTTCACGCGAAAATAATGGAGCACCAAAGACATCTTCCTGTGAAACTGTTCCTCTGCGAGACGTCTTCGCAACAGGTTTCGGAATCCGTCGTTCATCTTTAGTTTCACTTTGATTCTTTTTAGTCTTGGCGACAATTCTTGCATTTAGTTTAAAGTAGTCGAGAGCGAAGGCGAGTAGCGGTGACTCTGGCTGAGAGGTTTCTATCTGGACGCGTAGAATTTGATGCGATTTTTGGTCAACCAAGGACACAAGACCGTCGTCCATGGCTTTGGTCCTTTTTCCTTTGACGAAAGTACTGTGTGCTTCGATCTAAGTAAATTTATAAATTAATTAGTAAGTAGAATAGGCTCAGTTTTCAGCCTAAACGTTTTAGGCTAAAACTTAATCGAAACTAACAATAACAATACCTTTTCAATAAGGGTTTTGAACTTTTTGGAAACTTCGGCGTTTTTACATTTTTTCTTGATGAAGGCCTTTAACTCCATTAGAGTTGGAGTAACAATTTCAGGGAAAGCCAATTCGGTGGCAATTGCTTTGCAGCTGCCAAGTATCGAATCAAATACGGCTTCAGATACAGCCTTGAAGTACCCACTTTCAGTAGAATCTGCTTTCAAACAACACTGAATATCCAGAGGACGAACAGAAAACTTTCCTGTCGTTTTTCCGCTGAAGTCGGTCATATTGAGAACTTCTGTAATTAGTGGCAATACTGGGATGAAAATTTTGGTCTTGTCGTGCAGAGTGACCAGCATCCGGATTATATGGAATCTTAGGGGTATATATTTTCGAGTTGGAATGAGTTTTATAATACCAAGACAAATCTGGAAAAAAAAAATTTGTGAGTTAAGGTAAAATAAGCTGAAACTGGTCGAGATGATATAAGAATAGTACTAATTGCTTACTTGAACAACTGGATAAACGAGAAGACGAAGGGTATCATCTCCTGCTCCAACAGCTTGGGCTAGTAGATCTGTCCAAACGTGGATAGAATGAACAAATTGCCAAGAGTAGACAATGCGGGAAGCTTCCTTCTTGCCCTGTTTCGATTGCTGTTCCGTTGTGCCCGCAGTGACAGCATTTCTCAAATGAATTGCAAGTTGACGAATAAATGGAAATGCGACGGAGTAGCAGACTTCAGTGTCCAATAAGTATATTTCAACCAAGCTACTGCGCATGAAGTTAATCGCAGGCCAACTATTGACGGAAGTGAATTTACTGTTGGCTACATAGGCTATGTACATTTGCTGAAAAGTAAAGGAACAAGATCGGATTTAGTAATTGAATAGGGGATAAAATTAACTCAATTCTTCTTGATAATACAGCTACAAATAATACCTACCTTAAATATTCTCGTTAGATATACGGTTTTATTATAGTTTGCCATCCGCATGATACAAAGAAACGACGCCACACGACATGAGTCTTCACCCGTTGACCAAACATTAATTAATGTTTTGAGTAACTTGAAACTCTTTGTGGTCATCAGTGCCCAGAATCCGCTCATCTTTTGGGAGTGACGTAGAACTGCGGCTATTGCCTCTGGGTTACCCATTGATTTTAGAAACTGAAATAAAAGCAACGACATGAGATCAGAAGTGTATGAATATGGGAAAATTCTAGCCAACTGTGATTGAAGCAATAAATGTTGTTTTAAAACTCACGGTAACTAGTGCCTTCATGTAAGTTTTGATTTTTGGGCGCAGGCGAACCCACTTCCCTTTCGACTTCTCCATTACTTCCTGTGGATTTTCATCAAATCGTTTCTCGGAAAAGGCGAGGTTGTTGCTCCCGCAAAGGAATCTCACACAGAAGCTCTTGACGTTCCGAATGCATAATCGCATCAGTGCATTAAAATTTCCAGAACCCTCTACACGCCATTTCAGTCCCGAATGAGCTTCTTCTTTCAAAATGGACTCCACAGCACATTCAAACGCTTCTACCACATTAGTCAAAACTCCCAATTCTCTGAAAAATAAAATCGACAAGATATTTGAAGTGTGGTTAATTTTTTTCACTCCAAATAAAAAATATGGCCAGGTTACTTTGTACTCGAGAGATTCTTCTCCCACTCAGCAATTACATGAAGATTGACAACCCCTTTCTTCAGGTAAACAGCGAGTTTTTGTTTGTGCTCCTTCGATTGGTCATCGAGGAGCTCTTCTTCAGCTTCCGAATCTGAAGCAATCTACATAATACGGAGGACAGGTATGTTATTTTGGATTTAAAAACTATGTTTTCTGAATTTTTTAATAATTACAGCATCAATGCCACTTAATTTAGAAATTAACCAACCTCAAGATCACCCGGCTCATGAATGGATTCAATTTTGTCGCCATCCTCGTCGTCATCTTCAGAAGACTCTTCGTCGTCAAAATTGAGTAATTCTGCGTCATTCTCTTTGAGATAACTAAAAAATTCCGGATCACTCTTGGCTAAATTTTTGAGCGATTTTTTGTGATCTTTGAGGCTCATTTCTTCAGTATCGCTTTCGAATTCCAGCTCTTCTGCATCCTCATCTCCGCTGCTCCCATCAGGTTCATTGCCTTCCAATTCTACGTCGTCTACATCTTCTTCTTCGCCTTCTTCGATATCCTCAGCGTCAGCCTCCTCCTCACTTTCGTCATCCAGCGTTTCCAAAAAGTCGTCGAAGCTGTCCACTTTATCGCTCGACTTCCCTTTCTTGACCTTCACCATTTTCAATGTATAACGCCTTGTTTTGACTAATGTTTGGATCTTTAATTGTACAGCTTCCCTCTACTCTTCTCTACAAGGTTACCTACGAATTAAAAAAAAAAGTATTAGAGATATGTGATATAGTCCGTACTCCGTAAGTCACCACACCAATTAGAAGTTAGCACTTAATTCACTGCATCTTCCAATAACTAGCTTAAATTGATACTCACTTTGTGTTGACACTAAGCGTATCAGGACAACTAATTAAATTAATTAAGAAATTTACTTTACAAATTAATCTACTCCAAAACAATTCAACAAAATTAACAAAACACGTGCTTTTAATTTTAGAATAATGCCGACAAGAGTACAGTGCAATTGTGCAGTTGGAATGAGTATTGTATGCAGTTTTTGTAGTGAAATCGTATTTTGCTGTGTGTCAAAATGCTAAAATGGTTTTGCAGAAGTTTTGTAACTGGGACTGGCATGTTGGGGATTGGATTTCTTGACAATTATCATTTCCTGGATTATGTATTTAGGATAGGAATAGGATAGACAGTTTGCTCTATCGAGTACTTCGAAATTCCCGCGACCATATTTATCAAACTTCACTTGTCGTATTTTTAAGCAAGCATTCGCAATAATGTATCATTTTTGAAAATATGGTAAGGAATTTCAAACTATTTTAATACAATATTACGATGCCCACAACAAAACGAGCTGATCAATTTGGAACAATTGCTACTTTATACACAGAGCTGGGCTTCCAATAAAAACCGGAAAGCAAAATTTTAAAGTTAATTTCAACTTCAAAATTACTCAATGTATAGTTTACTGGCATAAAATTAAGTAACCTAATTCCTTCAAATGAGTAACAAATGACACGAAATAGTATATTATGACATTTGAGCACTAAGCTTCTATTGTATATGTGGAACTTGAATCTCGCATCCCACGAATCCTTGCAATTTGATACATGTTATAAATCCTATGCAAATTCAGTGTACTCATGAATATTACATTTTGAACATTACAAGCATAATTCAGTTTGAAAGGGCTATTAAAGACCAGTAAATAAAATCTTCCCTGCCTTCATAAAATCTTGAAAATCACTTTGAATGCTTTTTTTTTGTCCATAGGCGAGTAAACTGATACGAGTAGCGTTTTGATAAACCAGCCTCGGACCTCCCAAAAACGGTAGCTTACTCAGGACTGTACAAAAAAATGGCTTTACCATTTATCTCATTGGAGACTTTTTTGCTCTATGAAAGTTCAGTCTTATTATGGGAGTTCAGCTGTGAAGTTGTAAATTGCTCTAGTTTTGTAAGCGGCCGTTTGCTAATTAAATACTAGTTAATTAGCTAATTAGCTTTGTGTATAACTTGCACCTGCCCATTCAAACGCTTAGTTTATTCGCAGTTAAGCTTTAATTGCACTTGGGGAAGGTAATGAATCAGCATTTTACTTAGCCACGAAATGTCGATAATCAAATTAGAAAGGTTAAGGTTTTTCAAATAAACAAATTTTCCACTGTCAATTTTACCCAACTAGCACAAGTCGTTTCGAGTCAAGTTCAGGGAGATCCATTATCTAGTAGAAATCCTTCTAAAATGTTATTTCAATGGAGTGAGACGAGAGAGATTGTACAAGGAAGTTTCTAAAGTCATGACATTTGGAAGATCAAGGGTCAACAAGTGTCTTACAGAGGCCCCGCATAATCACAGCACTCCAAGACGTGATTCAATCATCACTTGTCGTCATCAACAAAGAACTGGAGTTAATGGATAAAGTTGATCATGGAAAAGGAAGTGGGACATTCATTTCCTGTGGCAGATCTTCAGCTTCCGGGTGTTCACAGTGTCCGGGTGGGAAGCATCCTCAAAACACCGCCACAGCGCTCTCCGAATACTAGGCATCATCGTAACCGAAGTCTCGATTTCTCGTGAGTCACTGTTTCATTTTAAATTCCAGCAATTTTACTGTCTCACTAATTAATTTAAGAAGGCTGTTAACATTCAGTTGAGGTATTTCCATTATCTCATTCATTTCTGTTCTATCGACTGAATAAGAAAGTCAGCCTTGCACGTTTGTTGAAAAAAAAAATGCACGCATTTTCATTTAACAATGCCCATTGTCTTGAACTTTTGAGTCAGCGAGTCATAGCGATCTTCTTGGAACTTGAGAAGTTATTGTTAACTGGAGATGCTTAAACTTGCAAGAATTGAAGACTTGGGAAGGGGCAAAGTCTGCGAATCTATTTTTAGAAATTCTACTTCCACAGAATAACAAAGGACCTCTTTTTCTTTTTTTTTTCAAAACAACAACATCCTTCGAAGGTTGACCGCGAGACCACGACCTCCTCAGTGTAGGCGTTATTGTAATTAAGCTAGGCTTCAAATTTCTAGGTAGTCCTTGCGCTTTAAATAATAGGTAATTGGGTTTCTAAGGATTAAGAAGGATACGAATACCACTTATTGAAATTGGCCGAAAGTCAGCCAACTGAATCCTGCTGTTAGGGTTTTTGAGGCGAAAAGGTGGAATTGCTAAAGAAATAATAAGTTTTTTTACGCGTAGCGAAGAAATTGAGTGCTTCACATTATTTCCGCTACAGTGATAACCCGATTATCCTGGCCTGGGTTGAGTGAGTAGGTCAACGAGGGCATATGAAAGTGTCATATAATCGCACTACCGCTGCCGTTACCCACT
>VYYI01000569.1:0-29092 GCA_021029175.1 Bilobella aurantiaca
AATACCTATTGGGAGTGTCCCAATACCTATTGGGAGTGCCCCAATACCTATTGGGAGTGCCCCAATACCTATTGGGAGTGCCCCAATACCTATTGGGAGTGCCCCAATACCTATTGAGAGTGTCCCATGAACGATTGGGACAGCACAGGGTTTATACGCACAAAAAAGTTTTATGTAACTTTTTTTTAACTGACTCACAATTAAAAACATACGTTTCTAACTTTTGATTTAATACTGTTCCTACCATTCGTCTGACACTTTCTAAAACTAGAAAATATATGAATCGTAAGTTGCAGTTGTGCAATGCTTTTCTAACAAATCTAACAATGTAAACTGAAAATAATTTTCTAAAAAAGTAATTTGGAAAATTATTTTATGAATCCCGAAGTGTAGTGAGCTCTTTATGTATTAAGACATTGGGGACAAATTGGACAAGAGAGTTTTGTCTTTTATGTTCTTTTTTTAGAACAATGCATTAGCAAATACCTTTTTCATTTTCATTCATTGAACTCGCCAAGTCCTGCCTTAAGTGTTCGAGCCCTTTCTTAGGATGATTGGAACCACTTACCTAAATGGGGAGCCCTTAATTTAAAAGGGCCAAAGGGCCGCCCACACGGACACTTTTTAATCAATTGTGAAACGTTCTGGTGGTGGCGGATTCCTGTCCCTGTCAAGAACGGATTCTGTCATAAAACTAGGGTCTCAACTTGGCAGCCCTTAAACCCGTTCGCTCAACGTTTTCGCTGATGCTGGATTTTTAGAATAAACTTATTTTTTTAGAACAAGATTTATTTTTCCAATATCTTTTTTTTTAGAAATTTATGCTCTCAAAGTATGACTGATGATTTTATTAAAAGAAAAGTTTGAACAAGAATTTATTTTTAAATCAAAATCTGATGTGAATGGAGCATTCAAATAGAAAGTCATAGACTTGCACCGTCTGTAGGAAGGCTCTCATAAAAGGCTCTCATTTTCAGCTTTGTCAGATTTAAAAAATGGTTTTAAAAAAAAGAGAAGGTTGTATTTTTCTGTTCTAGATTTTTAGAAAATGTGAAAGTATTAAGTCCGGCGGTTTAGGTGCCCGTATTTGAAGAAATGGTGAGTAGAAGGTAAAGGGAGGACTTGCCTTTCCAAAAGGGGATTTGAGAGGGGGCATTAGATTTCAATTAAAAAAAAACTTTTAAAACTAAATCAGTTATTTCTTGTTTAAATTTTTCGCAAAATTGCTTGATTCTTTTAAATTTTTGTAAACAACCTTTTTTCAAGAGTTTTGTGAAATTGTTTAAAATTTATTTTTGTTTATAAATAGCTTCATTTCTATAACAGGTTCTATTTTCTATAACAATTTCTATTTTTACCTTTGGGGTTTGGAGTTATAAACTCTTTTTTGAAGCATAATCGCTTAATCGCTGATTCTCTGAGTTTCAGCAAATCGAGCATTATTTTTACTAATTTGTATTCATAGTGTAGAAAATGGGTTTAGAGAATCGAAAGACTTGAATCTTAATTTAGTGTAGAGGAAGCACTTCAACTTGTTAATTGAAAATCTTTGATTTAATTAGCCAATGGCCTCATTCCTCCACACTAAGAAAACTATTTTTTAGAAATGGTTTGATTAGAACATGTTTGAACACACTGACGCAGAAGGAAAGCATTGCGTAGAATTCACAAAAAATACTTTTCCGCCTCTCCTTAACTGACCGAAATTGAAGATGGTGAAAAAGAGAAAGTTCCCTACTTGCGTATTCTTTTGGCATTTGCACTTTCTCCGTCAGAGTCACTCTTAAGTCTCACAAAACGTTTCAATTCTGCCACTTTTGACGCAAATAACGTTTGGATTTTCAGATCCAAAAAAGTGGTCGATCTTGATCTCGAGCAATGTGTTCAGTTTAAAATAAAAATGAGACACGGGAATTCGGCTCCGAATTGAAATCGCTGGATGGGTGAAAGTGAAACAATGGGTTTTTGATAGGGAGCGGGAGAGTGAAGGGCAGTACATATCAAATAACTTTCTCTTTTTGAAAATAGCGTTTCTTTGTAAAACAGAAAGACTTTAAAGAGTGAACAGGCGGAAATGCGTGAATGATCAGTGAAAGTGAAAAGGTAACGTGTTAGGCTCCTATGTGGAACGAATATTAAGGGACCCCGCATGAAAAATGCAGAAAAAAAGGGGGAGCCCTTTGAGAACACTTCTCTAAATTCAGCAGGAGCCCTTTGTTAACCTTGTCCCTTACTTCGGAACGTGACATTCTGACACGTTCCAGGATGCTCAAAACCGTAACCGTTGATAACTAAAATCAACTACGCAAAATCAATATAGAGAAAGTGATCTCTGGATTTTATTCCATTATTTTCCAATTAGTTCATTTTTTCTAATGGAATTAGTTCGATTTTCAAAAAAAGAAAAAAAAATTCTCAAACATGAAACTTTTTTCATAACATGAAACTTTTTCCAAAATACGAAATTCAGAACCGATGAAAAGTACCGAGCCCATATGTTCACTCCTATAATTATCAGTGCTTCGGACTTACACGTTTATAATCTCGGTATGACATGCATGTTTGAAATTTGACTGAATTTGTTAGGTTGCTGAAACAAAAAGTTGTGTTCTGAACCATTTTTTTAAACGCCTTTGTTTTAACTTATTTTAAATTCGATTTTGGAAGCGTTTTTTTTGTTTCTCTGTGCGACGAAGGGCCTGTAGAAGCAGAGGGAAAGTGATCAATTCTACTTTCACTTCTACTCCTCTAAAAATCTAAAAATTCAGGAGTTAGGGACTTTCACTCAATTTCAAGAGTGAAAGTACGGAAACTTTTTTTTTCTTTTCTTAAGTTTAGTGTGATCATTTGTTTTGATCATAAAAGCGAAATTGTCAACGAAAGCATTTAAAGGACTCGACTATTGCAAAATGGCGTCGTTTTTCGAAATGTTATTGTGTTGCAGCTTTGCTCTTATTTTCTTAAAGTGGAGCTAAAAAAAATTGAAAGCTGGACTTTTTTGAAATCGATTAAAATGAACTTAATAACTGACATCATGTGAGCCAACGAAAGGAAAAACCTTTAAAATTCAATTTCTATTTAAGGAAAAAAAAATCAAGTTAGAGTTGGAGGCCAGATTCCATTTTAGAGTTGTGCGCGTCTCTTTACTAAACCCTTAAAAAAATTACTTGAAAAACGCACTGTACGCCGTCTACCCTTGTGAATAAAGAGAAACCGGAGACAGAACGGAAGATCGTAATTCTTATGTTTTGGGGCTCTTTAGGCGTTCTGTTGTAACGAAGCATGAATAATCATTTTTTCTCTGTTTTGACACAGGACTCGCAGAAAGCAAATGGTTTGCATATGTGACAGGAAATAAATCAAAATCATCAACAATGCTTGAAACATGGTTTGATGATTTGTGTTCAAGAAAAATAGCATGGGTAGCGAAAAAGTACAATCTTTCATTTTTAAAGCGCTTTTAGTATGGTTAAACATGCAAACGATGACAAAGTTCTTTGTAGATACATTTTGAAATGACTTCTTTTGTCAATTTGCTGACAAGGATAATTTCCTTACTTTTTTAGAATGACAAATTAGAATTTTGAAGCGCTTTTTTTTAGAAAAAGAATTTGAAGAGAGGTATTGTAGACGCTGACATCTCAGTTTTTTTGAAGTTGTTTTTATTGTTCCCATTGTTTGTTTTTCAGAAGCAAACATCTTGAGATGGAGTGTATGAGACGTGGATTTATGAAACTCAGACCCTTCAAAATGAACTCTAACATTAGGATTTGCCTGATGAGGTCATATTTCATGAACAAATGAACAAATATGAACAGAATATGAACAGAATTTATAAGCGGTGAACACGAATCCATTAGCCAATCTGCTTTGAATACAATTCACAAAACTGTATCAAAATAGTGCCTAATGGAAAAGTCATGTTTTAAGCCTCCCTAATCCTAGACCTAATTTATTTGCCTTTCAAAATTATAGGTCTAAAAGTAAATAGTCTACGGTTGCTATATATAAATAATATAAATATATACAATATATATATATAAATGTATACGGTTGCTCTACGTTTGTTTGCCCAATATCTGATTGCATAATAACTTGGAATTGTAGAGGCAAAGTTTGTTTAGCAAAATTTGTATTAATAAACAAAAGTTTACTGTGAGTTAAATTGGTTTGCTTTTGTTATTTCAAAATTCTTTCTTATTGAGTCTCTTTAATAAACATTTGAAAAACTTTCTAAACAAGGAAGATTACTGCTTTTGTCGGAGCTCTGTTTGTTTGTTGTATTTGTTTGTTGTTTGTTTATGTTTGTGTGTATTTTTTAAGTACAATTGCATTTTGAAGTCAATGGTCAGAATCCACTGTAATATAAACTCGAGACTAGGTTTGCACGTAGTGGACAAAAAGTTTTTCAGTAGTAAACTCTTTTTGTTTAAGGATTTTGCGGCGTGTGCTTAATTTGAACAAACTTTGTAAAATTTCCCCTGAATTTGCACGACTTTGCACGCTATGTATTTCCTGTGTTTTTTTAAATAAAATAGAAATTCCTTCGTTTTTTTCTTAATCAATGAAAATAATTGTTTTACAAATACTTTATTTTGATAGGTTAAGAATAAGTTTCTTTAAATTAATTTAAGTATTTTTTAGATCAAGTCATTTGGGAGTAATGCTTACCAAATTGAAAAAAAAAACTTTTCGTTACACAACAGGAAAACTTTCACCTAAATTTTACTTTACTTTACTTTTACTTTATTATCTAACTTTCTCTTTTTCTCCAAGTTGTGATGCTGTCGCAAAGAGTACGATTTACAGAGAAAGTATTTCATTGGAAACTGATATTGAACTGAAAAAAAAAAAAGTTCGGATTTAGTTTCCCTTACTTTCCCTTTCGTGACGTTTTTTGCTCTCTTTTTTTTAATTAGAGTTTTTCTCAAGAGGATGCTGCTTGGATTTGGCTTGACATGATACAATTAAAGAATTCGATTAGATTCTTAAAATTTTGTTAAGTTTAGAGTAGTTTTAAGTTAAGGAATTATTGCACACCCGGAAAATGTACCGTGTGATTCGTAAATTATTCATGACTTTCGAAAATATTTGTATGATGGAAATGCGGTGAAAGTATTAGGGATTTCAAGATATTGAAAAGAGAAAGTTGAGCATCAACTTTCACTTTCCGGGGTTTAAAAAGAGAAATCAGTGATTTACTCTTAGCGAATTGGCTGCAGACTAATTTGGTAGTTTTCCTTTGTATTTGATGTGAGTGATATTTGTGAGTGAGTGATTGATTCCAATTAATTTTAATGAATGTGGACTCGAGTTGATGATTAGGAGGAATTAATCAAGATGCTGGAAATGCTGGATGCTGGAGCAGTACTTTCCAACTGCATTGCAGCATTTGCAGGGAGAAAGATTTCCAAAACTTTCTCCTTTCTCTTGCGCCTAGTTAACTGTCTCCAGAATTGAACGAAAATGGAAAAATTAATGTCAAGAATAGAAATTTACTTATTTCCAACTACCTAACTTCCTATTCCATGCCCATTCATATTTTAGAGGCAAAACAAGCACGGAACTGATCGCGTTTCCTGTTTAGAAAAAGTGTTCTGTTCTAAAAAATTTTTTTAGAAAATTTTAGAAACATCTCCTAACGCTTGAGTTTCAGCTTAGCGGCGTCAATCACATTACATTGTGTGAACCTAGTTTAATTTTAGAAAAGATACCTTCTTTATTAAATTTTTGTTTTAGCCCCAACGATATAATCGTTCGGTTGTAAACAAGCAGGAAAATACAATTTAAGCTGATGAAACAAAGAAATAACAGAATTTGTTTTGAAAAGATTCAAATGCTGTCGCGCTCTAACAAAATTCTAGTTTTATTTATATTTTCATAATTTTTTTTGATTGTTCGTTAAATTTAATTCGTTTAATTGTTGCTTAATTCGTTTAATCGTTTTCTTTATAAATCAAACTCTGTAATAAATAAAATGCCATCTGTCCCATCCTTTTCTAATGCATTTGAGAATTCACTAGAAGATTCGACATAACACGATTTCCTAAAACTTCCTTTCTATAATGTTCAGTTTACTTTTCGTTCCTCAGTCGAGCTTTACCAAGGGTTGATCTACTTCCTTTTTTTTTTTATAAAAAAGAATTTAATTACAACTAATCAATTAGTTATCTTAATTACTTTCCAATTAATCACTTAATAAAAAGGTTAAAACCCACAAAAATTGGACTTCACCGATTCTCCAACGATCAGTTTTTGTGGACTACTGGACAATCAATCATTTCCATTGGAGCATTGACTTGGATCTTAGAAAATATACAGGGGCAGTTTTTAAGAACTTCAAAAGATCAAAAAGAGAGGTTTCAAAGTACTTGTACAATAACCAATAATTTAAAACTGTTTTAAACATTTAGAAAACACATTTAAAAACACAAACTACTTAAAAACTGAGTCATTAAATCCTGTGTTCTAAAAATTCAACTGTACAGAGAAAGCAAACTTTACGTTTCAAGCTCCAACTTTCACTTTTCCGTTGATTTTTACCGGGCAAAATTTGAATCATAAGTACAGAGACACCACTTTACCCTCTCTTTGTCTTTTGAACTTTTTTTTTTGCATAAAGGAGAAAGGCTGAATGTCAAGTTGCTGCTGCGGGCGGTGGCGGAAGTGGAGAAAGTTAAAGTTGATCTTCTCCAGGAACTTTCTCCAGGAAATCTCTTATGCTCCAGCTATCATCACAATGAGATCATCAACCACTCTCAATATTTTACGCCAATCTCCTCATCACCATCTCATAAACATAAATAAACTCTTTCCAAAGGACCCAGAGACCTCATGAGTAATTTACAAATCAGATATTTATAGGAGCCCTTAAGGGCCCTCTAACCTTTAACACCTCCCTTTCTCTTCAAAGTTCTTCCAATTCGAGTATAAAATTTCAACTTTCAATTTTGAAGACCACAAGAAGTTAAATTGAATAAAATTCCTGAGCACTTCTCTAAAAAAATTTTTCCAATTATTTTGAAATTTTGAGAAATCAAATTCCACTTTCAACTTTTTTTTATATACCTTTGAACTCTTCTCTACCATGATCAATTCCGTTTCTTTTTGCAGCAAAACTTTCTCTTTGATGCTTTCTCAATAATTGAATTACATTCCATTAGCAAATCTAAGAATAAAAAAAAACGCCTTTTTTAACATTAATCTTCGTCTACACTCCATGACATCAGGTACGTAAAATTCATGTTTACATTTCATCTCTCTCGAGTCAAAACGCAAACAATAAAAAAACGCAAGAAAAAAAACGACCAGCTTAATAACGAGCCTCCTCCGATTCCTGCCCACGAAATTTTTTCTCGTCTACAAAAATTCAGTCAAAATTATCCTCCTTCAAAACCAACAAAAATAATTTTTCATACGCCAAAATTTCCCTCGAGGGAAAATCCCTGCTCCTGCATAAATTTGTCCCGCATAAAATGCTTTAATACAATTTGGGCGCAGCGTAGTTCCAGCGTTGCAACGTGATTTCAGCGCATCGTAAATTCGTAATTGGTCATAAGAGACAAAAACACTCAAGTCAGAGTCCATAGATTTTTAAACCAAGTCGTTATGCTCTTAACTATTCTTTTTTGAGCTGGAAAAAAATAGGCCGACGGGTGAAGTAACTATTTGAGAAAAAAAAAGGCCTGGGAAATAACTTTTGGTGCTCTTCACATTTGTCACAGGCCATTTGGTTCCACTTTGCGGAGATCACGCTCTTAAAGGGCTTCTAAGTGATTCCTTTAGCGTATTAACAGCGTTTAAGGGCTGTTGAGTTTCATTCCACTAAATTTTATGGCCCTTATAAAGGGCCCACAAATACAATAAACAAAGTAATGAGCACGAGCTTCAAATGAGGGAAGTTTTTAAATGAATGATCTGTTTTAACCCCATTTGATTGTAATAAGAAACTCATACATTACAAAATCCGTCTGCAACTTCCTTTGTAAACAATTAAACAAACAGTATAAACAAAATACTTAAGTATTGTTCCAATGGCCAGTCAAATCTGGTTATACAACTTGACATTCTATACAACCTGAATTTCAGCCCTTAAAATTAGAAAAAGGAAGTTTTTGCATTTGTAAAAACCTCCAAAATTTGAAAAATTCACACTTCAAAAGCGTATAAAAATAATAGTTGTTATATAATAACTAGCCAGAATGCCCGTTCTAGGACAGAAAGAACTTCTTTTGATAATTTTTGGTTGAATTTACAGTTTGTTGTTGCAAAGTCGCGCCGTTCCGAAGCACGCTTTTGCTCCCCTATTTCCTAAATATTCATATTTTCTTATTAAAATTAACATTAATATTCGATGCCCACCTCTAGCGGTAAAGGTTTGAAATGTACGTAAGTTTTTGTGTAGCCGTTATTTTTTCTCAATAAAGGCGGCGGTGAACGATAAATTTGCTTTCAAGATGAAACCCAAAAAGTCATCTAAGCTAGTTGCAGAAAGGTCACTGACCCTTGACCTCGAATGTCAATTACCTTTATTTGATGCGTGCTAATTAAGTTTAGGGTGTCAGGTAAAAGCCTTCCCAGGAACATGCCATTTAGTTTGTAAAACGTGAATGATGGATGAAACATGACGCCTGCACGCACGCACGCTTTCGCTCCGGAATAATTTTCTTATTATAGCGTAACTTTCCATCTTGTAACGTTCGCTTTTGGTTTCGTGGGTGCGGTTACTTTTGAGTCTTGTGCCGTCCGCCCAGCGTTTACGCTTCGCCCTCCCTTTGCGTTAATTTTGCGTATGCGCAGAAGTCTTTGACATTTATATTTTTTTTTAGCAAAAACTACATTTGAGACTCCAAGTTTTTTTTTCATTTAAGTAATAAATAAGATGTTCAATTCAAAAGAAAAACTGCCACTTACATTTAGCTGGAGTGAGTACAACTTGATTTAATTTTTGAAATTTTCCAGGGTACTATAAATCCGTAAATATGAATATAATTCTTAAAATTATGACTTACCCCAAGTTAAGTTGAGATTTAACAGGAATGCTTCACGCTTTCACTTAGTTTTTTTTTTTGGTTCATCACAAACCGTCACTTCACTTAAACAAGAACCGGCCTGTAAATAAAAGAAGATAGAAATTAGGTTAGCGAGAAAAATTAATTTAAAAAAAAACGATGTTGAATTTTTAAATAATCACGGTAGAGTCATTTTTCAGGAAAAAAAAATTAGGACATCGAATTTTGAAATTAGTGTAATATCAAACTAAATAGATAATGAATAAATTGTAAATAAAAACATGAATAACATCTACCATAAAATGTGAGTTTGTGCTCTTGTGGTTTGTTCAAATAAAAGATTGGAGAACTTGAAAGATTTAATTTGGAGAAAGCCCTTTGAGCCTGTGTTGAAGAAGGGCCCTTCAACTCCCCATCTAATTTTCTAGACCCTTGGAATAAGGGATCCTGAGGATCCACCAAGAGAGACCTTAAATTGAATCCGCCGCGGTTGAGACAAGCTGCAAAGCCGTCAGCCTCCGGAAAACGTTTTGCGAAATCCTGGAGCAATTCCCAGGTGAAAGGGAAGTTGACTGGAAGAAATTCACGGATCAACATCAAAGCTACCCTTCAAATCCTCTCAAACGAACCAAACTACTCCCATCCACATGGTGTTTTCCTAACTCCAAAAGTACAGAGCCTTTCACAATCAATTAAATTTGAGTCATTCTTGAAAGTTTCTTTTGTGCTAACTGGGAAGTTGGCAAGTCAAGGACGATGCTCCAGTGAAACCTGTTACACGTCCCGGAGCCACTGCCAGCGAATCCTGGAGAAAGCGAAGACTGATGATATCGAGTGTTTTTTGCCACTTTCACTTGTCAGCAATTCCCGTGAGCAGTATCAATAAATCAAAAAATGCAGCAAGTATCTGTCAAGTAACAATTACGTGTCCTTCAATATACTCAAATATCGTCCTATGAATCATGACGGCATGAATTTGTTCCCCGGAAAACGCAATTTATGAACACGTTTTTGAACACGAAAACAACTTTTCAGCAGAATTTTATTACTTAGTTGAATTTGGAACAATTAGCTTATTTTAGGTATTAAAAATAATAAATTAAATAAGAATAAATATAATTTTATATTTTATTATACTTAAGCTAGCTAGCCCACTTTTAGCTAAATCTTTAGCTGGAGGCGAATGCAAGTGTGTACGTTCACACCGTGGAAAGCGCTTTAGTCCTGGAGCGTATTAGGAGGAAATGAAACACCGCAGCGGTGAAAATCAGTGAAAATTTTGATCTTTTTATTTTTTTAATTTGCTTGTCTTTTCACTATTATAATACCAATTATATTCAAATACTTTTTTTAATAGTTTTTTTAAACACTTGCTCAAACACGGCCTTTGACACAGAGAAAAATCTTAAGTACAAAAATTGATATTTGAAAAAAAATTCCTTGAATTTAAAAATGTTTTTTTCTTTTAAAATTCTAAGAGTACATTATTCAAGTTCTGTATCTTCAAAATATTTGGAAATTTGAAAAAATACTTCAAACGATTATTTACAACATCAGACGTCCTTTTACCTACACCAAAGCAAAACCGGCGTAATTTTCATTTTAGAGAAACTTGAATGGCGTTCAGCTTTTACAAAATCTCAGCAAATAGGGAAAGAAATTTCAACTTCTTGTACAATTCACCTCAAATTTGTTGACACTTTGCAGCGTTGACGCTCATTTTAAAACACTTCGTTTAGAACAAATTCATTAAACAAAGAGAAAAGTCATTAGAATTTTTAAAAATTACACTCCTCCTGCCTCAAAACTTTTATCAAAATTGAGTTTTTACAGATCCGGAAAGAGAAAGTTTTTGAATGTAGAATTGCTTTTTAGAATAAGAGTTGGAGAAAGTTGTGCGGAGAAAGCTTGGCATGATGAAACAAGTGGAGTAGAGAAAGTTAACAAATTAACCCAATTAGGCTTCGCATGTGTCTTCCTTGTCGCCTCTTTTTTTTAAACAGGAGGAAGTTCCCGCGAGAACCATAAATGTGTCGAAACCACCACCAATTTATTCCTGGACAATTTTGTCCAGGACATCGCAAAGGAGTCGGAAATTGTCCTCTTGTCTAATGCCGAGACAGAACCGGACACCCATTAAATCTCAAAAGAGAATCCATCATTACCATTGGCCAGTTTCTTCCAGCCATTGCTCCACTTCCAGCGTTTTTTCCAGTGCTATCTCCACAATAAGCTTCCATTCCCAAAAAGAAACACGGCTTTCTCTTCTTTGTATATCATACCAACTTTATTTCTATTTTTACTTTTTCAGATTTATCATCAATTATTTCCTAATTTCCAAAACGAAATTTCGGTTTTCGAAAACAGGCCAATTAAAACAATTTACGTAAAACTTCAATACAATCTGATTTGCCCGCTTTCCCTTAATTTTTTTGGGAAAACTGTCTAAATCAAGAATTTTGGCAAACTTTACAAAAAGTCTATTTTTGCGACAGTAGCCTAATTTTGGCATAAATTTCTATAAAGTTTCTGCAAAATCATAGCTAAATATTATAATTAGGTAAAAATGTTTTTTTTGTTTCCGTTGAGCAAGTTTTCTTCACTTTTTTTTTAGAAAATGGTAATAGTATGTACTGCAGCGTGACAAATGAAGTGATCGAAATTTTCGCCTTACGTCAATTTATCTCCTGAACGCTAAAAGTGCTGAAGTTGACACAGAAGCAACGTGCTTAGAAAGACGAATCGCTCAAGCGTCAGAGGTGACGCTGACACGCACACGCATACAGAATTGATGCCTCTATTAGGCTAACACTTGCGTCTAAAGGAGAATGAGATAAATTAGATTCCATTATGGATTGAGCTTTCAAACCAATGAAAAAACCAAACGAAATTACAGACCAGAAACAATTTGTTTGTTGGAAAACTAGCAAAAAAAAAATTATGACAAACAAAACACTTACATGTTTGGAAATAGCAAAACTTTTGAATGCTTGTAAATTTTTGAAAAACTTTGAATTTTGGATTTTAAAATTAAAACAACAAGTTATAAGTTGTAATAAAAAAGCATTTGTACGAATGTTTACAAATATATGCAAAATTTAGAAAATTACACTTAACAAATTTACAACTCGCAACATCTATCACCAATACGAATTCTACCTAGTAGCTTTTAAATTTAATTGAACTTGAGAATTTCTGTCAAAGAATTTCTTTTTTAAATTTCTAAATTTGAATTTCTAAATTTTTTTTTAATAAAACACCCAGCTGCCACTACAATTAAAATAGGTTTTGAAGCGGTGAAATTATCTTCTAATTGCAGTTCATTGAGCTGGATAGTGTAAAATTAATTTTGTCAAATGCATTATGTAATGTAAATAAATTATTTAAGCCTCTACTGACACTCAAGTAGTAGGTGATTCTTTTACTAAAGATTAATTTTTTGAAGACTCATGTTCCAATTTTCAAGCATTTTGTTACCAACAAAAAAAAAGTTTGAAAAGTCGTTGATTTTTTTAATTTTTTTTTCATAGTTTTCCTGATTTAGTTTTCTCCGAGATATTTTATTAAATTATTTTTTACAATAAAAAAATTGACCATAACAAACTGAATAAAGATAGCTGGGCTTTTAGAAGAAAAAATAATGACTTGAAATTTTGGGGTTTTACTTTCGCTACATTAAATTGACACATTTTTTGTGTGGCTTTCTCTGGCTTTTTTCAGTGAAAGTCCAGGTTAGAAAAAGGAATTTTGTCCTGATTCATGCCCTTCGCCCTCCCTACGCATTTCTATCCAACTAAATTTACAATAGAGAACGGTAGGACTGCAGCAAAAGTCTAATCGTAACATTTGCAATTTTTGCATCTGAGCCCTGAAATTTCCAAAAGCTTCTTTCAGACGTTTTAATTTCTTTAGCACTTTCTCTCATCATGAATTTCTTAAGGGCCTATGCACTCAAAATCTGGCCCTAAGCTTTCACTCGGAAGGTTCCAAGGGCCCCCCTCCAAGTCATACGTCAGCCCTATAGTTACGCATCCTGATGTTTTTAAATACAATTTGTTTTCCTAACACATGAAATAATTGAGCAGATAGCATGCGTTCATATTAAAAAAATATATAAAAAAAAATACTAAAATTCCCCTGTTCTAGCACAGACTCTTTTGGCTTTTAAAATAAAGTGAATTAAAGCCGCTAGTTCTGAATTGAAGTTAATTTCAATTAATTAAAAATCTGCAATATTTTACTCCTACTTTTTATTTGATTTACTTTTTTGTGTACCCGGCATTCAACCGATACAAAATTTCTTAATTATTAAATGGCATCATCTGCGGGAGTGTGAATCTTGCACACAATGCAAATAAGAGTTGAAAAATTCGAAAGTCAAAAGTTGCGACAATCCTATTTTGACGCATTTTTAATAAACCCTAAGACAAACTTCCGCTTCCTGTATCAAACTAACTCGTTCAATAATGCAAAACTTAATTACATCGAAAACTCTTAATCAGGAAATAACTCAACTTTTTACAATACAGGTGAAAGTTAATTTACAAATTAAACATTGGATACGCTGATATTTCTCTAAATTAACAGAGGCATTAAATCCTTCCTAATCAATTCGAGGTAACGTACACAGCTTTTGTTAAGAATTTTGCCTCATTAGATAATGTCGTTCTAGTATTCGGCTGCGGAGGGTACCATAGAGCCGCGCAATTTCTTCTACTAAGATTGTCTGTCAAGACAAATAAAGAAATAGTGGAGAAAGTGGTGCTTTCTCCAGTTCCACTTTCTTCCTGTACCTCTACAAATATAATCGAAATTTGCTTAAAATGCTTTACTTAGGAAATTCTGGTGTCATGAGTCGAAAGTTGTTTCAATCAAGCCGTATTATAGCTATTCGGCTACAATACGGCTATAATATATATACCCTTTAAGTACCCACTTCTATTCTTCACGTCCAAAAAACGGATATTAATGATGAAAAGATACTATTAGTACTTATTAAGCCAGGAAACCATTAAAGAAAAACCCGCGATTTACACTTTAATTTCACCTTTATTTGGCTTAATCTGACATGCAAGTCTATTACAAACAAACAAGTAAACAATTTTTTTTTAATTTATAGGTTTTTGATACATAAGATTTCTAAGATTTGCAAAGCTGTTTTGCAGTCAGTTTTTGATCAAGCTATTTTTCTTATTTTCCATTTCACTCGTTACGGATTTTGAAAAGACAGATTCGCGGTTTTCAAAATAGTTCTTAAAGTCGCAAAGCAAAAGCATCTCATCTTTGATCTCTTTGAAATATTTCAAAACATTATTGGTCGCTTCATCAGAGATGTTTTTTATAAAGATCAAAAAGAAAAGAAAGACTTCCTTTGCAATTTTTTTTACTAATTGGTCCGAGATTTTTAAAAAACTCGTTACTTACTACTAAGCAGAATAACGTCTAATGAGGGATTTTCTTTTTTGAAAAAAAAAAACTTCGATTTTGAAAAAGATTTGCGAATTCGCAAATTGTGTGAAAACTCTGCTTTTTGCAGAACAAATTGGGCCTTCTAAATCTCTAATTTTTAAAACATCCAAAAAAACATCCATTGAAGAAAAGTGTTTACTTTTTTCTTCTCCTTTACTTCGCTTCATTTTTAACATTAGAATCCTCTAATGTTCTAGTGCTGCACAATTCATGTTACGTTACCTTCCAGACGAGAATGCCATACAATAAAATGCAATGCATTAAAATGCAGTGCACATTGTGACTACTCTCAAATGCAACGTCGATGCCAAAAATTGCAACACTTTCACTTCCAGTGAAACACGTTTTTCTTTTCAGAAAACGCCCTGGAAATGCAAAATGAGGAAACGTTTTGTTATGTTTTTTTTTCTGCTTTAGTAGTACAGCATATCTAAAAATCGTGATGTTGTGTGCAAAAAAAAAGAAAGTTTACGGAGGGCAAATAAATGCCCCTGTCGAATAACACTGTAAAATCTACATATCCTAATATAATCCGTTAGGCCACTTGTTAAGTTGTCAGAGTTTTAGTGCGGTGATTTAAAATTGTAACACATAAAAGTTGACCATGTAGTTGTTGCCGTGACATGCAAACATAAAAAAACGCACTGTAGATGACTCCGTTCCTTGAACGGCTCCATCATTGAACTGCTAAGGAACTTTGGTGAATTAATAATGAAAGCATTGCTGTCCCTGATTATCATTTAGCGAACAATAATGGAGGGAAGTTCAGTAAAGTAAATTTGATTCTTTTGTTTATTTCCTTAACAAATAGTGCCTCGTTTAATTTCACAAATGTAAACAACCACCCGTCACATTACCACTAAACAGAAGTTTAAATTTGTTTACAAAATTTTAAGGCTTTACTTTCTCCTTATCTTCAAAGGTGTTACCTCGATGAGGCTAGTGCTTTCACTTTTTCTAGAAGAAAACATTTTTTACAAAAACGTGCCTTTTTAGTGACACAAAAGATAATTTTGTTTAGAAAATTAAGACTAAAAAGTGGGTTATTCTTTGGAGAAAGTTGAGTAAACATAAATATTCCCACGAGGCCTCCTCAGTTTTAAAATGGTGGAAAAGCGCGGGAGATTTTGAAAATTTATTTCCTTCTCAAGAGCCTCAAATCTCTTTAAAAGTGAAATTTTGAGATTATAAAGTTCAAAAACAGAAGGCGGCGGAGTTGTGAAGAGGTGGCGCAAATTCTTGTGATTCTTGAAATTCTTTGAGTGAAATCAAAAGGAATGGGATCCTTCGTAACTTCTACTTTTTCATTCTCTAAATTAAATTTATATATATATTTATATATATTTATAAATTAAATGAGGCCTAAACAATTCTATTTGATCTTTCACGGCACGTCATAGGCGCAGAACTCGGAATCCCTTTCCAAAGGGCTTCAATTAAATTTTCAAAAACAGAAGTTCTCATACAGTTTAATTGAGACAGTTACCAAATCTGATTCAAACCTACTTTACCTTTACTCAGTTACGCACTTTTCTAATTTGGAGTTATAGTTATGTTTTAAATATTTTAAAGTTATATTAACTCTAATTTTCTAGAACTAAGTTATATTTAAATAATTGTTTAAAAAAAAGTGATTAGTTTTGAATTTAAAGGTTTTTGCAATTGAGGAGAAAGCTTCTAAAGAATTTATGACTATTTCTCGAAATTGATTTCCCCGGGTTCTGCAATAATTTGACACATTTTGTCAATTGACATTTGTCATTTTGTCTAAATTTGGAATGAAAGTCACCGGATGTCAGAAAGGGAGATTTTGAAGGATACCTTCCTTCCGTACACTATCCCAAGCATCATATCCCAAGCAGCCTATCCTATAAATCGTCTTCAAAATCACGTTTTTATTTTCATATGTTATCCTTTTGTTTCATCAAACATGTTGCATAGTCTAATAATCTAGCAAAAAGACATACTTTCGCATAATAAGCAAAAATCAAAATCTTTATTTGTAGAAAACTAAGCACAAAAAGGTTTAAATTTTTTGAAATGTTGAAATAAATTTTCTTTTTTGTTGTAATTTTGCATGAAGAAGTCAAGTTAAAAAAAATACAAAGAGAAAGTCTTAGAAAGTAAGCACATGCGGAGAAACTCAGACTTTTCTTAAACTAATTTTGAAAGTGTAATTTAATAAATGACATTTTTCTTAGAATATTAAGCATGGAATTGCTATGGGAATGTTACATTTGCGTAAGAGGACTTTTATCTGGAGAAAGTTCGTTGTATTCTGAGGCAGCGAAATTCTGGTAGCGAGATAATTTTTTCAGAGAAAGAGTAGCGAGATAAAACGCAATTTCATTTAAAGACTTTCTCCATATGTAGAATAACATTAAGTGGACTAGATAAGAGGGCCTTTCACATCTCTTAATTAAAAAAGTTTTATCTTTAGGCACAATTGCGGGTTATAGGGAGAAATCCACACAATTAGAAACATATACTTTTGATTTAACACTCATCCTACCCTGCTTCTGCCATTTTAATTTTAATATATTTTATAATACATTTAAAAAAAGTAATTATTTGCTTTTGTCCACAATATATTGCAAAATTTCTTAGGTTCTAAAACGGTTTCTCAGAGTTTAAAACATCTATGATGCACAAAAATTCCAACTTTTCTATTTATAACTTTTTTCATTCGTAGTTAATTTTAAACTTTTTGTTCTTAACTTTCTAACTTTTATCGACGTGTTCAGCGATGTTGATCGGGTGAATTTTACAGATCGCTGATTTGCTGAGCTTCAACCGATTTGCATTTCTGCTAATTTGTATTGATAGCAAAGCAATTTGTAGGAAATTGGTTTAGAAAGTCAATTGTGATTATTGTGATTATTTTTTCTGTTATATATCTAGTCTAATAGTAATTAGTTTAAAATTAATGTTTAGTTTGAGCGTATAACAATTTAGAACTAAGTTTTAATCACTTAAAAATATATGCCATAATGACAGAATGTATGGTATGCTTCTTATGTTCTAAATTCAAATCTGACTTGTGCACCCTTCGAAACTGTACCTTTTACTTTTCTCTCCAGTTTTGTTTGGCGAAATTGACAAGTAAATCAAAGTTAGAGTGAGAGGCATATTCCGTTTAAGAGTTATGTGCCTCCCGTCACTCATTTGTGTTATTAGAATACTTGAAAATTGCACTGTAGCCCTTGTGAGTTGAAGGAGAAACCGGAGACGGAACCAGGAGCAGTAGTTCGTACGTTTTGAACTCGTTTGGCGTTGTGTTGGAACGAAACATGAAAGATCAATTTCGTTTTTTTTTTTTCAGTTTTGGCACAGGATTCTTCTTGGCAGAAAGCAAATGGTTTGCATTTGTGACAAGAATGAACAAAACCAAAAATTTTCAGTAGAGATGAAAAGTGGAGAAAGTGGAGAAAGTAGGAAGTTCTTTGTAGATATGTTATTTCTCCATCATCTTTATCAAAGAAACTTTCACTATCTTTTCAAAGGAAACAGGAGCCAAGAAAAAAAAATGAAATGGGAAATATTTTCAAAAAAACATATTATTTTCTCTTTGGGGATGGGGGAATTTGGCACTCAGAAGCCGCCCACAAAAGGTGCCCCAACCTATTCCTTTGCAATGGCCCCCTTAAGGAACCTCCTCAGCGCCCTTAATTATATCGGAATTTTTTTTAGCAATTAGTCATCTGTAATGACTTTTGGAAAGAAAAAGTGAACAGGGAAAATGAATGAAAAAGGAATGTGAAGACTTTTAGTGGTGTCATTTCTGTAGATTCGGGGATTTATTGGCCTTTAATTTACCGGGCCAAATTTCCAATTGAAATTTTGGAGATCGAATTCCTTTTTTCAAGAATTTACACACTGAGAGTTCAGTGAGAAATTGAGGCTTCTGGCATCTACATTTTAGAAAACAGTTTATAATAGAAGGAAATTTAAGAATTTAAGAATAAATTTTTTTCTTAAAATGAGTTGTTTTTTTTAGAAAAAGGATTTTTTTAAGAAATAGGAGATTATTTTTTCAGAGAAAGAGGGGAGATTGATGTTCATATTTTTATGGCGTCATTCTTCTGCTTTCTCCGGAAGACTTTCTCTGGAGAAAGTCGTCTTAGTTTGTTTTATCTCTTTCGGCAGAGTGCGTTCCATAATTCTCTTTTTGAAAGTGAGACAAACGTCAATAACGTCTTTTTCAGTCGTTTCTGAGACTCTTTGAGAGTGATAGAGAAGGACTTTCTCCTCTATAACATCCAGAAATTTAGTCACTTTCACTTCACACTTCACAGTTACGCTTCGACAAAATTATCGTACAGAACTTTCAGCCTAAGAAGTTCAGTTTCATCGCCACTAAAGAGAAAGTCAGAAAAGAGGTAAAAAGTATTTTGTTTCTATTTTCCTTTTGTAAATTAACATTGTGTAAACATAAACAACGAAGGCGAATTCATAAAATAAACCAGAAACTGTAATAAAAGAAACATGATACTGAAAAACAAGACTTGTTTTCAAGCAACGTAAACAATGTCAGAAGCTAATATTACGCATCCATTTTTATGTTTCTATATTTGCTTTTTCAAAATTTTTAGAAAATGAAAATGTTTTTTGTTTTTTCAAAGACAAATAGCTTGGGTAGCGGAAAAGTACGATCTTTCATTTTACAACGTATTTATCATTTTTTAAATGTCAGCAATGACAACGTACTTTGGAGATGCATGGCAAAAAGATAATTTCCTTCCTTTTTTAGAATGACAATTTTGAATTTGGAGAGCATTTTTTTAGAAAAGCGTTTTTAGAAAGTGAATTTAAATAAAAACGTTATTACCGCTGACATTTCACTTTTTTGAAGTTGTTTTATTGTTTCCATTGTTTTTTCTTCAGAAGCAAACATCTTGAGATGGAGTGTAGGAGACGTGGATTAATGAACTTCAGACCCTTCAAAATGAACTCTAACATTTGGATATGCTGATGAGTTCATTTTTCACGAACAAATGAACAAATATGAACACATTTTCTTAGCGGTGAACACGCACAGATCCATTAGCCAAGCAGACTTTATTACAATACACAAAACTGTATCAAAATAGCTCTAAATGGGAAAGTCATGTTAGCCTCCCTAATCCACAGACCTACTTTATTTGCCTTTCAAAAGTATTTTCGTTTTGTTCCCATTAAATGTACAGCTTAAGAGCAATTGCATTTTGAGGTCAAAGGTCAAAATTCACTGTAATCAAAACTTGAGACTAGGTTTGCACGTAGTGGACTAATTTTTTTGATGTTAACATTTTTGTTTAAGGATTTTGAGCGCGTGCTTTATTTGATCAAATTTTGTAAAAGCTTCTCTGGATTTGCACATTTTGGCATTTGAGCCATTCAATTCACGTTGTTCATTTCTGATGTTCGCTCTATTGTTCTTTGTTTAAAAGTTGAACAATTTGGTTAGGAACCAAATTTTCTAAACACAAACTCTTTTGTTTCTTTTTTTTTACTTTGCTGCCAGTATGATTTAAAAAAAAGTTACGGTTTTGGAGAGTTTAAAAATAGGTTTCATGAAATTAATTTAAGCTGCAATCCAAATTGAAAAAAAAAAACTTTCGATACACAACAGGAAAACTTTGACCTAAATTTTACGCTTTATCATCTAACTTTCTCTTTTTCTCCATGTTGTGCTGCTGTCGCGAAAATTTGGGGTTACAGAGAAAGTATTAAAGAGAAATTGAAATGAAAAAAAGAAAGTTGGGGTTTTTCCACTACTTTCTTTTCTGTGACTTTCACAACGCTTTTTTTTCGAAGTTGAATTTTTTTCCAAGAGGCTTGGATTTGGCTTGAATTGTTCAATTCTCAAAATGTTATTTAGCTTGGAGTAGTTTTAAATTAGGGGAGAATTGCACACCCGGAAAATGTACCGTGTCATTTGTAAATTATTCATGACTTTCGAAAATGTTTTTATGATGAAAATATTGTTTCAGTATTGAGGATTTCAAAATTTTGAAAAGGGAAAGTCAATTTTCCCAAGTATCAACTTTTACTTTTCTGGATTTAAGAAAAGAAAAAGTTGCTTTCACTTCTTTTTTGTTTCAAAAGTAAGAGACAGGTGAATGTGATTACTTGTAGAAATGGTGGTGGCCTGGGAGTAGTTCCTAATGTCATGCGGGCACGTGCCGGATGCGTTTCAACACAAGTTTGCAAAACCGGGAGAACTTTGGCGGTGTTTTTAGAGTTGTGCTCGGCCATACTTTTTTGTAGTTACTGTCTAAATCAGACGGTGGTTGTTGAGTAGCGGCTCACAATTCTCATTGATTTATAACTAATTTTATTACGATTCTCATCATCCCATTTTCTTATCCGTCCAATTTCATTTTAGGTCTGTTTCGCACGAGGAGAGCATTGATTTCGCTAGTTCCAATTAAATTTCTACAAATTACATTCAACCTTCCTTCTCTCCGCCAATCAGAGACGAGAGACAATTTAGTTGGAGCGTACATTAGGGTTGCACTGTAACCAAACATAAAACATGCATGTTGCTTTCATGTAGATTTTCATGTGCACAAGTTATTTTTCCATATCTTCCACGTGCTTTCTCCGTAATTGAACTCGTTGATTGGAGCAACTCGAACAAGAAAAAACGTTTCTTTGTTCGAAACATTAATCTTCGTCTGCACTCCATGACTTCAGGCACGTAAAATTCATGTTTACATTTCATCTCTCTCGAGTCAAAGCGCAAACAATAAAAAACGCAAGAAAAAAAACGTCTAGCTAAATAATGAGCCTCCTCCAATTCCTACCCACGGAATTTTTCCCGTCGACAAAAATTTTACACGACTAAATTATTTTTTTTCAAAAATGAAAATTTTTTTTTGATTTTTGAGAATGAGAATTTTTTTACGTCAAAAATTTAACTCAAGGGACACGCATCCCTGCTCCTTCGTGAATTTTTGCCGCATAAAAGGAATTTGATCGCAGCATAATTTCAGCGCACCGTAATTTCGTAATTGAAATGAAGGGTCATAAGAGGCAAAAACACTCAGTCAGAGCCCATAGATTTTTAAACCACGTCGTTATGTTCCCTTAGTTTTTTTTGAGTTGGAAAAGAGTAGGACGATGGGTGAAGTAACTATTTGAAAAAATGTCATTTGGTGCTCTTCACATTTGTCACAGGCCATTTGGTTCCACTCTGCAGACATCAGGGCTTCTAAGTGATTCTATTAACAGCGTTTAAGCGCTCTTGAGTTCTCTCCCCTTAAATTATATGGCCTTTCCAGGCCCCACAAATACAATAAACAAAATCATAATTACGAACTTCAAATCAGAGAAATTTTAAATTGTCTGTTTTAAATAGCATTTATTTATAAACAAAATCTCACACATTTCAAAATCCGTTGCAACTCCCTTTGTAAACAAGTAAACAAAAAAGTTAAAGAGTATGAATTGTCTGTAATCGAAGTTATTCAGCTAAAAATTTGTATATAGGCTGTTTAAGTTAACCTAACGCTATCTGAACAAAAAAAAATACAAAATTACATATTTTGTTTTCAAAATTTTCAAATCGCTCTACTTTCACTCTTCATGAAAGACTGTACATCACGCTGGAGTATTATGTTAATCAAAAAATAGGTATTCAACGTCATTTCATGAAAATAGTAACGTATTGTCGAGAATTTTTTTTAAAAGCCAACAGTTACCGCAGTGCAATGGTGTTAAAGTAACAACTTCTACGTAGTCTGCGCTATCTATGATGCAACCATTTTGACGCAGTTGATTTGTTTGTCATTTAGTAAATTTATAAGGAACGCATTTTTAATATTTAATTAAGGAACGTTTTTAGAATAAGAACATTTTAAGAGCCTATTTAAGAGGAAATTAAAGCGAAACTTTTACTCTTATAACTTTCACTCTTGTTTTCGTGGGTATGGTTAATTTAGAGTCTTGTGCCGTCCGCCCAGCGTTACGCTTCGCTTTCCCCCAAAATACGTTCAATTGGTCCTTTTACATAACATAAGTGTTTGAAAGGATGAAATGTTCCATTGCGAGAGAGATGTTCTGTAGAATGAAGGAGAGTTATGGGTGAAATGGCAACACAAGCACAACGTGAGCTGAATCGCTGCAAACTTCTAAAAGAGCGAACTAGAAATTTCAAGAAAAATTTTCTAGACCAAAAGTTTATAGAGGCTCGACGCAGCACTAAATCAGTTCATTTCAGTTTCGATCACGTGAGAAATTTTGGAAAAATGGTTTATAGACAAAAACTTCACTCCAACGAGAAAACTGCTAAATTTAGCTAATTGACTACAACATGTGATAAATTAAAAAAAACGCACGGTACTTCAAATACACCGTAAATATTAGTATAACTGAATTTTTAATTATATTTAATACAATTGCTAGCTCACCTTAAGTCGAGATTTTCAGAATCGTTTCAAACTTTCACTTTGTTTTCTTTTTGGTTCACAACAAACTTACACTTAACTCAAGTAAGATACTACCTGTAAAATATTAAAAAAGAAAAAAATAGGTCATAATAATGCCACTAGGGTACTTCGAGATGTTTTAAACATGTAGAATTGTCTATAAAACGAACCTTCTTTCTTTCTACTTTATTTTATTATTTGGTTTATCAGTGGCGCATTACTCCTAGAAAACTATAGTGACCTCTAGAATGTGTATGTGGAGCAAATATAAATAGTACGAGTTGTAGAAATTGGAGGATGAAATGTGGGTTTGTGCCCTTGTGGTTTCTTCAAATGAAACCTGGAATATTTAATTTGGAGAGGGCCCTTTTTGCCTGTTAAATAAGGGCCCTTCAACTATCCATCTAATTTTCCATACATAAGAGTTCTTTATCTCTTCCGTACATTTACAGAACATAGACGCTTTTCGTCCTATGGCACTTTTTTATTGGGCGGATCAGGATTCGATCCCAAGAAGCCAGTGGAAAGGAACTGACGTCCTAGCCGACGACCTTACGGTCCTATTTACATTTAGAATAAGGGACATTAAGGATCCACCTAAATTAAAGTGAATCCACCGCGGTTGAGACAAGCTGCAAAACCGTCAGCCTCCAGGAAATATTGTTCCTGGAGTCATTCAGGGGCGACAAGGTAGTTTACTGGAATAAATTCAAAGATCAACATCAAATCTACCCTTCAAATCATCACAAACCAGCCAAAGTACTCCCATTCACATCATGTCTTTCCAAATGTACAGAGCCTTTCTAAAGATCTTTGAGTACGAAAAAACCAAACGTTATCAATATTTGTCGACAATTCTTATGATAAGTTCTGAGGAAAGCAAATTGCATACTAAAAAAAAACGTAATGCATTGGAAGTTGATCTCCGTAAAACATTCCTTGTTTTGCTAGTTTCTTTGAAGCACAAGAATCTTCTATTCTTAAGTGATTTGCCTTGACTTTCTCTTTTGCCTAGAGAAATCCTTGTAGACTTCCTATAATAAAGCTACTCTAAAGTTGGCTGGTGTCAGGTCTGGGATTCTCCTTAACCTAACTTTCTCCTGCTTTTTACTTCCGGGTTCCTAATTTCTGAATTTCTTCAACTAGCTCTTAAGTGGAAAAGTAAAAGTGAGGTAAGTGGTTTTGAGGTTTATTTGTGTTTTGTTTAGAATAGTGAAACCACACTCTATAGTTACCAAAATGTGCCAATCACATTTCAAAATTAAAAATCTACCAATTTTTTTTAATCAGAAACATACCCTTCACAGCAATGTTTCACTTGAGTTACATTAGATTTCAAACAAGAGGCACAAAAACCCTAGAAATTTTGAAAAAAAATACGTCTTAAATAACAAGTAATTTTACAAAATTTTACTTCACAGTAACTTTCACTCTGTGTGGATGACACACTTGCACTGATCATGAACGTGAGATCACTCAATTAGCGCTGGAAATGACTCTTTTTCACTGGTTCACTGGCTCTTGACTTAGAATGTGTTCCGAGCGTTTGATAGCACTATCAATATAGGCTCGCGAGGGAAGTCTTAAAAATGAGTGAGTGTTAGTACTTTCAACGAATTTTGGAAAAAGCTCTAAATTAGATTTTTTTTAAGATTTGATATTAATACAACTTTCACTCTATCAACTTCTATGTGCCTGTGGAAGGGAAAAAGTGCGACTAAATCCAACTCTTATTTCTACTCCACTTTCACGTTTATTTTGAAAGACCGGGAAGTTGGAAGTTGCGATTGCGCATGCTCAGGAAGCAACTTCCCAACTTCCCTCTTGCTATTTTGACAGAACTTTTTTCACCCCTCTAGTCTCAAAAGTGCATCATTACGGCACTACTCCTGTGAAACCTGTTACGCGTCCAGAGCCACTGCTAAAAAGTGTTTGCTTTCTCTGCCACTTTCACTTGTCAACAATTCCCTACGGCAGGACTTCCAGCGCCAATAGATCAAAAATCACAGCCAATATCTGTCAATTAGGAATAATTTCAATTAACCCAAATATCGTCTCTTATTAATCATTTCAAATTCAATCAATTTCATAATTTTTTTTCTCTGAAAAGTTGATTTTTCTAATCGACATGTTAATCAAAGTTATCAAAAAAATCGACGCAATTTTAACCTAATTGATCAAGTCAATCGAATCAATATTAATAAACTTAATCAAGTAGGTGAAACAATACCACTCAAAATAACCACGTAACCAAACCTATGTTATTCAAGGTAAGCAAGTAATCGAAGAAAAGCTAATCACCGCAATCAAGTAATCGTTTCGTCTTTTAAATTATATTTAGGGAATGTTACCCTTATTTATTCTTTCAATGGGAGTATAGAAAGTGACGAACTTGACAATATCAAGGACTTGAGGACTTCATTACATTTGCAAAGACGCTACTTCTGAAAGGTTATGTATGTTGCATAATTTTGCCTATATTTTTTATTTCAAGCGTTAATCAGATTTCAATAAAAAAAACTTAAAGTACAAAAAATTGTACTTGCAGAGAATGAAGATGACGCGTTCCTTAAGGATTATCTCGCCCTAGGACGGGCTTGTTTGGCGAATACAAGAATTTGGAAATAAAAAAAACATCACTTAGAAAAAACTTGGCAAAAATTTACAAAGTATTCCACACATCAATCTGGCGCCATTTGAAAATTTCTCTGAAAATATTTATGTTTAATTTTAGTTGGCTCTGAGTTTGTGACTTTAGAACACGTTAGTCAATTATCGCTTTAGTGCAGGTACAGCGATTAGGCAAATTGAAATCGCAGAAAATCGAATGAATCGCTGAAAATCGCTGCTCTCTGACAACGACAGCGTCAGCGTAACTTGATCAAGTTTCCTATCATTTGTCAACCATACTTTATACTTGATCTCCAATGGGCGTGTACTTGAGTATTTCAAGACGAGAGGCGTTCAAAATTCTGTGATTTGAGGCAATTGAATTCATAGAATCAGTTTGCATAAAAGAACTTCAACTAGAGCCAGTCTTTTATTACTATTGAAAAATACTGGCGAAACGTAAATTACAGTTATTTGAACAGTGTTTGAACATCATGTGCCTTCAAACTGGATCTAAGTAACTTACGTCAATAAAACAGTTGTTTCAAGTCAAGTTACAAGTTGCGCACAATTCTAAATTCTAAAAAGAAATATTTTAGAAGAAACTTTTTTGGTAATTTTGATTTTTAAATACTTGTTTGAACATAGGATAGGAATTCCTTGCAAATGAATAAAGTTCTATATATCCAGCTTGATGCTTGAGTACGGAAATTCTAAGAAATTTCAAGAAATTAAAAAAAAATCTGTTTTAAATTTTAAAAACATGAATCAGGTATGTTTCAATTACTTTGTTTTGAAAATTGAAAAATATTGCTTTCGAACATAATTACAAGTACAACAACATGGTTTGAGACGAAAGCTAGTAATACAGATTAGAGAAGAAATATGAAGAAAAATTTACTTTCGAATGGCGTTAAGCTTTAACACTTAGAATAAGAATCCCAATTGTTTCGTTTCCCGAAGCTTTTGGAGTGATGACACTTGTTTTAAAACTCTTCTAATACTTATTTTTTTTAAAGTTTAGTTTTTACAGCCCTGAAAAGAGGAAGTTTTTGGATGTAGAATTAGATACTTTTGAGAATTGGAGTTGGAGAAAGTTGTGCGGAGAAAGCTTAGTGTAATGAAATAAGTGGAGTAGAGAAAGTTAACAAATTAACTCCAATTAGGCTTCGCATGTGTCTTCCGTGTCGCCTCTTTTTGAAACAGGAGGAAGTTCCCGCGGGAAGCATAAATGTGTCAACTGAAACCACCACCAATTCATTCCAGGACACCTTCCTGGACAAGGCGAAGGACAATTTTGTCCAGAACAGAGGAACAATTTTTGTCCAGATGAGAAAGTGGGACAAGTGTTGGCCGTTGTCCCTCTCTCTAATGCCGAGACAGCACTGGAGACCCATTAAATTTCAAAGAGAAAATCCATCATTCTCATTGGCCAGTCTCTTCCAGCCATTGCTCTCCTTCCAGCGTCTTCTCCAGCACCATCTACACAATACGCTTCCACTCACAAAAATAAATACGACTTTCTCTCTTTCCAAAAAACAACTGATTTCTATTTTAAGCTGTTATTTTAGATTTATTATCAATTATTCTCTAGTTTCCAAAAAACAAAAAACTGTTTCGAAAAACAAATTACAAGCAATTTTTGTGAAACTACACTAAAATAATTTAATTACTCAATTTTCAGAATTTTTCTTTTGCAAAAACTTCGTTATTCGTCAATTTTAGCATAATTTCCAATAAATTTCTGCAAAATCAAAACTAATTCGTCAAGTTAGGTTTTATCAAGTTATTTCTTCTTGTGCAACTTTGCTTCTTTAAATTACTATAGGAAATGACAATGGTAGTAATTGTAGCGTGACAACATTAAACTCAATTTCCAATTAGTTAATTGTGAGTGACAATGGAGACCAACTAGTTTTTGGACAATGTAATGTGGCTTTTTGTTTTTAATTTATAGTTCTTATAAAAGTAAACAAATTTAGATCATTTTGAGCAGCTTAACGTGAAACTGACAATTACGCATATGCATATGCGGGGCATACTTACTTATTTATATTCAATGCTTATTTGTTCCTATGCAATGCATAATTTTACATATGCAATGCACATTTACATACACGCAATGCATATTTATACATATGCAATGCATATTATAAATGTTCTGATCTCTGAACATCTTCCCAGTCACAAAATGTCAATATTTACCAATTTCCAGAAATTTCCTGCAAAATCAAAACTGTTTGATTTAATTTAGGTAAAGTTTTTCCTTCTTTTGTACAACTGCAACTGTGCAAATCTTCTTAAAAATTTTCAGAAATCGACAAGTGTTGTAACTGCAGCGTGACAAATGACAAGCCCCAAATTTCTGGCTTACGTGAATTTATCTACTGAACGCAAACAGCGATGAAGCTCAGGCAGAATTAGCGTGCTTAGGAAGACGAATCGCTCAAGCGTCAGAGGTGACGCTGACACGCACACGCATACAGAATTAATGCCTCCATTCCATTAGGCTAACTCTTGCATCTGCTCACGGAACGATAGAAATTGAGACAGATTCCATAATGGCTTGAGCTCTATAAACAATAAAAAAAAATCCTACAAACAAACTAGTATAATTTGAAATCTAACCTAAATCTCCAATTTTGAATCAATGAAATAATTAACAAATTTATTGCATACTTGCAACTTACAACTTACTGCAAAATTACTTTCAAATCATATTTTGTTTGGTCAAACTATCGCGTTGCTTTCGTTGAAGCACTATCCACAAAATTTTATGACAATTTTGATAACAACCGAATATTATATCCTCAGTTTTTTAAACTCATATTTTTTGTCCTTGATGCATCTACACTGCGAGTCAACAAGTCAAGCAGGGTTGAAAGATCAGTTGAAAATTCTTTGTGGCTTTGTCGGATGCCGTGGTTTCGTCAAAAGAGTTATTGTCTTTCCGAATGATTTGATTTTAGTGGAAGCCTTGGTGTCCCTTGAAGTGGGCCCTTTGTTCCATTAAAATTTTATTAAGGACCTATCTTCAAACAAATCGAAACCCTCATGAGTGGCCCTTATCTTCAAGGACTAACAGATGAAAGCCCCCAGAAATGTCATCGATGAACAAAAAACTCAAAACAAATATTGCGATATTCATTAAAAAGGATTTGTCTTAAAAAAACCAAGCTTTTCTAATATCAAATGTTCAAATTCGTGAGTATTATGCAAAGGAGTGGGCGTTGTTGGTCTAGTGGTGTAAAAGTGTCTGTCTCTCTCCACTAGCCAATGTGAGAACGGGGGTTCAAATCCCCCAATCAGCCACAAAAATGTCTTTGCTGCTGGTTTTCCCCTAAATGGAATTGCCTTGCCTCTGACCTTGTGTATGCCCGTATCTCCGTGATTAGGCATACTCAGACAGAGGATATGGAAATTTTCCGATAGGTTTCCCAACAGTCTTTGTCAGAATTGAGAAGACTGCCCTCATTTGCATAGATGACAAATTCTATGCTAATGAGTCCTTATCCCTACCACATCCATACCCTCTCCTTTCATGTTGACCATCCGCTCTGCGGGAATGTCAAATAAGTCTCCTTTACCGTT
>VYYI01000570.1:0-29081 GCA_021029175.1 Bilobella aurantiaca
ATGAGGTCAAAAATGGAGGAAGCTTTAATTTTCTCACACGTCCAACCATCCATAAGAAAAATCAACTTTTCCTACTACTGAATTCTTTCATGTGGACGCAGGCAGGAGGACCCTCGAACACGCTCATTTCTGCGTTCGGGCGAAGTTTCTGTACCCAACACTTCGGGATGCTACCTGAATCGTAAAGGTAGTCCACTTTCAACACAATCACATTTTAAATTTTCAACCCCTAACACATCTCTCCCTCCCATTATCATGCAAAATCCCCGCCAAGAACTAAGGTCTGACTCTCTGCTAGGGGAATTTTTTCTGCAAAGCTAAGGAAAATTTTCAATTCCAGTAAGCGCAAAAGCATCCTAAAATCCCAGCAAGATAAGGAGCTGATCTTTACGGGAAGATAGGTATGGATCCATTACTGACGACCGCCACAGCAGCACAAAATGATTCAGCCCGAACGTGTTGGAATATCTTGGAAGGATTCAGTGAAGCAGAACGCGGGAAGGTTCAATGAAATTCTAATAAATTAGAATGGATTGGGTCATACATTCAACCACTAGTTAGTCAAGTGAATCTCATGCTTTTCGCTACTCCATAAAAGATTACCGGTCGCGGCCAGCCTCTCGTTCTTAAATCAAGTTTCATAGGCATACACAAAGGCAGAAGACCGCCAGCAACGTCCGGCCAGGAATCCCCTCGAGTACCCTTACCTACACTCTCACTGATTACATGCCTAATTACACCTCATCAAGCATTAAATGTGGTTCCATGATGGGTGTTGATCCGGAGTGACTTAGCTATTTCTATTTCAATCCCACTATGCATCCTCCTTTGGTCAAACAGTGTATGATCATGATCCCGAAATATATACTAGAGGTTTAAATTGAAATTATCACTAGTGCACACCTCACTGCAGTCACCATCCCCATAGTGTCATGACGGTCCTCCTAACATTTCCTGTCGTTCATTCACACAAGAGTGTCATTACCTTCAAATCAGGAATTGTCGTATAACTTTGAAGTGATGTGATTTGGTGACCATTTAGGCGTGTAAGGATGGTAAACTAAATCATTATACAATTCTCTTCCTATATCTTATAACTTCAGATTCTATCCTCCTGTTTCCACGTCACACTTGCTGACTCTCTAAGTTCAAGACGGTAGGAGAGAGCACTCCGTGCTTCGTAAATTTATGAAAAATATATTAAATCAGCAAATGAACCGTTCCGTTGTTTAAAGAAACTTAATGTCGCACAGATGCAAAGGGTTTCAAGATGTACCTGCACAACTGTTTTGTGGGAGTAGAATTCCGTGGGAATCTGACTTAAAAGTATTTTACACCTCATGTCTTTTCGTCATTTTCAAAAGACCACCATTGCGTTGACTCAGGATTCTCTGACGGGGATGCCGGGCTCGCGCGCCCGTAAGAATGAGAGTTTCCCAGTTGTAGAAAGGGATGAAACGCGAGCATTGTGACGAGTCACGACTACGGACGACCTATTCCAGGAGCCAATGTTTTCTTAAATCTTTTCATTCATTCACATTCACCTCCACATTATCTCTGTATACCCCTTTCATTCTGTTCGTTTCAAACAAGTCCTCACACATTACTCTCTCTCTCTCTCTCTCTGTCTCTTTCTCCGTTCGATTGTTGTGGATCTCTACTAATACAATGTGCGCGCCACAAGACAATTCCATAGGATGCGTGCACACTGCCCCATCCCCTCCTTCATCATCGTCATAGTCAATCCATCCTTTTGCACCAAGAGAATGGACTACAGGAGGGACGCACGAATCTCCTTTATTTCCCTCCACGTTACGACTGAATAGTTTTGAACGGCCGGAAGTTGTGGGACTCAATTATTCCTCCACACTGGCAATAAATGTTGCTCCCATACGAGTGAATTACGGAGAGAGGAGGCGAGAATTCCATGTAATAACCCTGGTAAGTGTTCATATTCCCCCGCCTCCTCATTCTGGAGAGTACAGTCATGATGGCAAGGACGCCAGTAAGTTCATCTTGCTCTAAGGTTGCGCTGTGAGATCCTGTCAAGATTTCAAAATTAGAGAAGGGAAAACTCTTTGCCAATTGTCAGTTTTCCTTTGGTTGTGAGGAGGAGAAGAAAGCGGATATTCGATCAAGTCCATTGCCATTTGCTATTCGGTCGGCATTTTGGAATATGCTTATGTAGGAAATGGTTGGATGGGGAAGTACATGCACTGACAGCATCCCAATGTGCTCCTTTGCGTCGTCAATACGACACAGTCGTGGAAACTATCCTCCAGAAGATTTTATTGTCTAACTTGATTCTATCTTTCTTTGGATTGCACCATATATAAGCCTCACACCGTGCCACCGAACGGTTCTTAAGGCATGAACAGGGATGGATCTTTCCTTGCATTGACAGTTGAAAGACAAGATTGTCCTACACGGTGAGGCCTATGTGCCGCAATAATGAACGAGTCAATAAGAGCTCCATGTTTCCCATTGTTTTGCAATAGAGTCCTGAGCCGTGTTGAGCAATGCATGGGAAATAGAGGAAGAGGGAAGGAGTAAAAAAATTAATGAAAATATTTTATAGGGTGCCGTCCTCGCAAATGGTATTTTACAGGAGGTGCTCCCCTTCATCTCGGTCCTTTTCATTGCTCACCATTTCCTGTTTTCTCCCTCCTTAATGTTGGCTAACTGAATCTGAGTGGAAGGGACGACGGAAGTGTTTTCGCTGACTTATTTGTCAAAACTCCCCCCATTACGGTGTACATGGGTCAACAACTGAGCCACACGAACGACCTTAATGAGCTTCTATACCCTGGCGGTTCAGCTCATTTAGAAGACCGACAAAAGCCGAAACGTGGCGCACAACATCCGACGTGGGCACATACTATGGAGAAAGGGAGGTAGACTTACAGCGCTACCACAAGTAAGACTCAAGAGAAGCTCTGAAATGTATGGTCAGTGCGGAAAGAAAAGGCTAAATCTGGTTCATGAAGGGCTATGCGGCTGTTGTTCCTAGCGATCCAAATTCCCCCACCCAAACGGACGGAGTAGCTCATCCTGCAGCACAGCTTCTCGCAAAATAGTACTTAGACAGTATGAAGAATCTGATAAATAAAAAACGCGATGCGAACGGTATTGTCAAAAACTCAGGATGATGGAGAGAGTGAGAGCAGTACTGACGCGTGGCAAGAGCTTCGTCTGGTAAATACGGAATACAAATGTAGAGCCATTACCGTTTGGAAGAGTGGGAGGTACATGCCTTTGGTGAGTCTGAATAGTCTTCTCTTAGGCTTGGACTATCAACCCCCTCCACCGTTCATCACACAGCATTATTTCTTACTTACTACTACTTTTCTGTACAGCTGGGGTCAAAGCTCACCATCTCCGGTTTACTTAGAACGACTCCATCCAGGCCAACAGTTTCAGACTCAGGGACTTTTTGTGAGGCGCAGTGCAGAGCAAAGTAGTAAATAACTCGGCAGGAAATGTGCAATTCACAAATTAATGACGTTGATAGAGAAAAAATTACAGGAAACATGACATTATATTGCAGTACCACTAAAATGTATTTCTAAACACCCAAAGTAATTTAAGCTGTTAACTTAGATTTTTAATGCTGTTGGATAGCGATCAAATGTTGCATGAAGATTGGATTTTTATGGACTCCTGCAGAATTCTGAAGGAGTGAGGTCCACTTGTGTGACAGTGGGCAGATCAAGCGGGTTGAGGGACGCATATTCTTACGCATTAAAGTTAAGCATTAGGTTACATACTGCTACACATTTGGTACAGAAATAATGTCCCGTACTGTTCATACTGTAGACGCAGTCCCCACACTAAATTCTCATAATGTACAGTGGAAGTGTTGCGCTGTGAATCCTCATGTTTCAACTCATCATTTGCTACTGGTCATCGTCCAGTGAATGACCCGGAACGGAAAATGCTAACATTTGCATGGAGAAACGACCGACTTTTGCTTCTGTCTCAAGGGTGAGAGCGAAGCGGAACTTTGGGAATGAAGTGCGGGAAAGTGTGCCACCGTGGGTGTAAGTTATGAGTAGAGTGCGTAGAAGAATTCCCGCGACTTGTTCCCCACGGGGGCAAATATTCTTGAAAAAAATCTAACAGGACTATCGCTCGTGCTGTATGAAGACCTTATAGCATGGTACACTGCGGTGGCGATGGTGGTGCCCATATTTTGGTTCGCATCGAGTGGGAAAAAGGAGCGTATGAGAGAATTTTTCCTCGTATATTCTCGGCAGGAATTTAAATTTCCGGGGAAGTTGGAGGGACTTTCAGGTACGACCGACATGCTGCGTGCGTACAAGAAGCACATGCCTAACAATGTTCCTTCCAGCGGGTCAGTCCTTCTGAATCCATCTTTTTATACTTTAAATAACTCCTTCCTCTTTCCTGCATGACCACGACGGTTACGGAAATACTAATTCGATGCATTTTTACACCAATGAGGGGAACCCCACCGCAGACGAGATGCATAACATTGACTTCGCCTATTTGTGAATCAAATAACAAAGGGTGCGTCTGTGAGATTTTTGGTGAGAATTATCCGAGCCTTCGTCCCCACAAGCTTAATTCATGATTTCGAACCACCAACTTACCTGACTAATGTGCATCTGCTTAACTGATGATGAAGAACTGCAGCCATGTCATAAGCGCAGGTGCAGGAGAACATGCCAGACGAATTTCCCTCCAGATTTTTCCACGCCTTCGGTTGAGCTTGCTTCCTCAGTGTTTAGGAATCCTCTTGTTGAGTGCACATGTCTGCTGTTTCTCATATTTAACATCTTATCCTCAAAATGGTCACCTTCAAGTGGCATACATTCTTGGCGATCTTTTAATCTTTAACTTTTAATTTCGAAATTTTTTAAGGATTGATTTCAATAGTTCCTTTGAGAGCATTCGTCGAATGATTTCCTATTAACATCTCTCACAAGTCGAACATAATGTTTTGAATATCTGAATTCAAAGTTTTTCAAAACTTATCATAGCTTTAGACTTCAATAGTTAATAATAATTTTTAAAATTTTAACATTATATTTGATTAAGCTATATTGTCTGTCTCCACCATGTTTGCCAACACTTTTGGTGGACCACCATCGCTTCCCCTTCGAGTGTCATCTACAAATTTTCCAGCTTTTTCTAAATTGAGGAAACCCCTGTTGCGATGACCTTTGGGACCATCATTGCCCTGGAGGCACTCTTCAGAATACGTAAAATGTTATCGCTGAGAACTTGGAGTAGTACATTAGGAGTGCTTATGTGACGAAATAACTCCACTTATACGCCGTCCGCATGTACATCAAGGCATGAGCACCACGTGGTGGAATGGGCCACAATGGTAGGGGTACTTATTTAAATTACATTATATTGTTACAATCCTGAGATTGAGTCTCTCACAACTTCACCCCCAAGATTCATGAACGCATGATAAGCCAGGGGTAAGAGGGATTTTTTTGTGATATGCCAGGATAAGAGTAAATAGGAACCTGTTGTGTTTCCTGCCTCGGACGATCAGACAAAGAGTAAAAAGCGCCCATTTTTGTTTCCGCTCCACAACCGAACCACGTTGTTTTGTCTCATAAATGTGCAGCCCTTCCGGACTGCCCTCCTAAGGGAACCCAGGGAGCTGTGCGGAGCATCTCAAATCAGTGTTTGCTTGCTAAACACTCTGAAAACAGACTTCCACCTTCTACAAACTGCGTACTACTACGCACGCACCTGTTGGGATCGAGAGCATTATATGTTACATTACACCACGTTGAGAAATTGCATTAGAACAGTGCAGTCTCAAGCCGCCTCAAATGTTTTTACAAATAAGCACTAGTGTATACTACTAGAACTGAGGCGGGAATAGAATGAGCTTGCTCACTGAAATTGCGACATTGCAAAAGCCTTACCACCAAGTTTTATCGCTCCGGCGTGAGAGCTGTCTAATGAAGCCTCTACAATCACTAAGTTTAACTTAAGAATGATGTGAGGCAAGACAAGGTTTTCTTATCCATGTGCGGGTCTGAAAAGACTGTTAGTATATGATTGCTTTCTGAGATAGACGATTTTTGCTGACGAAAGTGATGATGCAGGAGTGTGCACAGGATTATGATTTCTCCTAAATTGTCCTCTCCCTACAATCCTATACGTTAGTGATAGTTGGGAGGAAAGTGGAGCAGTGTAATGTAAGAACTGAAGGCAAGATACCACATGCAATGATGACGACGGACTCACACGCAGTAGCAAAGGTGAGCAATATCCTCATTACCAATCTAGACTGTGTGTGTCTATGTGTGCCTTTATGGCTGTGTGACTACTCCGTACATGTGTTGGTAAAGTGTAGGCTAGACAATTGAAAAATGACAGGATAAAAACTTTCATGCGCTTCTTGCTCAACATCCCTGTGAACATTGTGTAGGCAAATATTGAAACGATGCGGCTCACATTTGTCAATGTTAATCCCAGTTTTAACCACTCATATATGCCCTACACAAATGAATCTGACCGCTCACTCCATTCTGAGCTCCTCGAGTTTCTTGGCCTATCACACGAGCTGACCATGCTTGGGAACACGGCTGTTATGTTCCTCTCGGCAATCACCATTACTGGTTTTAGATGAATGGGCTAACCACAAAAGATCTATTTCGTGAAATCGTAATCCGCCACCCATGGAATCTCAGGTGTGCGAGCTGCACACTCGGCTACAGAGTAGTTCAGTGCGATACGATGGAGACGACGACTCATTTGTTCTCGGCTGCAAAAACCGTCTGGAGAAATCCGACCCCGCGTCGACCTATTGAGACAATCTTGAGGCACTCTTACAGCCCTTCACTTGATCACGTCAGTCAGCATCGAGTATGATAGCACCTTCTACTATACCCAACTCTTGTCATGACTTTGGAATACTTGACGAGCGGCGTAGTGATGACGGTGGAAACGTAAATCACGGATGAATTCAAGTGCACACCCGTCTCAGTTGGCTGTATATATAATAAACTATTCTGTCTTTCGGCGGGGAAAATATTGCAACAGTTAGGATCTGTGGACTCCTACGATGAGGATGATGATGATGACAGGAGGTTTCTCTACGGTGCTCAGAATTAAAGTGCTCCATGGAATAGTATATAGTGTATGCACGGAGGCAATTATGAGTGTCGGAGTTCCAAGCTGCATAAAATGATAAAATATAATATGAAGGATATGAAAACTCTTTCCCATGAAGTCAAGGAATCATTGCAAGGACGGGAAATAAAAAAGACATCGTGGGAATCGCAACCAACTTACTACCCGTGAGAACAATGAGTTGCACACTTTTAGACCTGTCTTAAACACATCTACTCCGGCTCATACGGTCGCACATGGCATTACTCCGTATACCCTATGCATACAGACACTTCGAAGTCACTTTCAAGCCTTGCACCGTTCGTCGTCTGTATACACACATACACTCCTTTCCTAAACCGTATGCATGCTCCTAATTTAACCGCATCAGTCAACGCACGTATGAAGGTATGCTGTCTGCATTGTGTGAGCGTCCCTTACCGTGCTCAGCCCAGCACAACATGAAGCCGCACTCAAGGGGTTAATCCACAGCCAGGTATATACTATTAAATTAATTGTATGATATGCACATAATGTTGCCGGCAAAGGATTATCTAGTTGAGTTAAGCATCTTTTTTGTCCTGTAGATCATCCAGATTATGTGGGAGTAAATTATTTGCGTGTTTACTGTGACTATTATATTAATTACGACTACGAAATCCGCCACAGCTCACATTGTAGGAAACTTTGCCACTTTTTATCTCATGTGCCCTCCTTAGCCCCCCCCCCCCCCACCTCACCCATCTTCCATCTTTGCCTCATTTGACGCACCAGCTTTGTAGACTAATTTCGAAATGTGATTAACGCGATCAGAACCGCATATAATATCGAACTTTGAACTCTTTACTGTTGTCCGAGTTGGCGCATATGTGAATTCGATTTCAAATTTTTCTTGCTCTATCTTCTGTGAAGGAAGAACTCGAAAAAATGAAACGGTTTAACAGTTGTTCTCCGCTGACTTCGGGGAGACGGCGGACGACGGACAAGTCGATATTATATTGTACCTAAATATTCGTAATAAGTCTAAATAGGAATTCGTCAAAGCTTCATGTTTTGCGTGCCATACTTCATATTTGCAATTTGTTTGCCAGCAGTTTATTACAGCGAAATGAGAATTCAAGCATTCATAGAGTTGTACTCTATGACCATGATCGGAAAATCTTCCCTCCCTATATTTCGATGACGGTGATTTCGAAGTTTTTTTTTCATTCAATGCAATAAACAAGTTTAAATGTCTTGTGCGATGCAATAAAATGATTCAAAAGTTAAAAACAGCTGTTTTTCATCGGTTTGGAAAAACGAAAAATTTTGAAAAACTTCTGAGGAGATTTCCAACAAGCAAATTACACATATGAATTTTCGACAAACCACGTGCTGAAATTTGATTCCTCAGCATATTTGATCATAAATCGTTTATCGTAAAATTGCTTCTCGGGTAGTTCTTACTCAGGCTGTAAAATGTGAAAAATTGCAAAATACCAAAAGAGGGACCCTTCGGCGCGTGAAAATCCTTATGGGAGTTCCCATGTTTTTCCCAAAGTCGGAGTTGGTGAAATTTTAAAGCCGAGAATTTTTTAAACTAGGCGTTAGTTGGGCCAAAGACTTGAGGGTTAGCATATGCTAGGGGAGGATAACATGGCCTACTAACCCCGAGCCGACCCGCTGTGAACACCTAACTGCGCCTCCTAGGTGTTCTACTCCTTTCAAACTTTGGTTACAAATGCCGATTCAGGGAAAAGGCGGCACATGAAACAGCTACGAAATGCTCTAATAATGGAAAAATAGATGTAATGATGTCAACCACCCATAATTGCCACCAGAGTAAAGCAGCCATGTAATAGAAATGTGCATTGTGAAAACAAATGCTGTGAGATCAGAAGAACATTAACCTTCTCGTTCGTATACCGTATAAGATACTGTCACTGAAGCTTCAACAATATGTGAGATCGGTGTACACGCTGCCTTTTGGGCTATACGTTTGAAGAGCAAGCGCATCTTGGTTGGTGAGATATAAAGTACCCCCGTTTTAAAGCATGCAGCATGGCCTTTTGAAAATTCATGCGAGTCTGTAGTACTAATTGCACTTACAGCTTCATTACGCGGGTATGTGCGGGTATGAAAATTAAAATATCATATATTTTTTAATTCAGCGAAATTGACTTGGAAACTCTGAAATGACCCAACATACTTCATATCACTGCGATTCGGGCTGTCCACCTTCACCGTCTCCCTTCAGTATATTAGCGTGTATAAACTTACCCCGCTCCAACAACAGTCAATAACTTTTCAGTTAATTTCAAGGGTTTGTCAAGTCCCTTCCAGACATTCTTCGCTTAGCCCTTCCACGAGGACCAAATTATGACGCAAAATCGTAAAAGCTAGAATTTTTTTCGACTTGTTAATGAACTTGTTGCACCCTAAGTCAAAGGTGTAGGCCTATAAATGACTTTACACTTACAACTTCAAATGCTAATAACAATCTATCTCTCACTGCCCTCTTACAAACAGGTACTGGACTCACAGTAGCTCAACTGCGGCAGCTTGTAACCCACATTCTGTGAAACTTTTACAGAACTTGCAGCCATTGCGATTTAGCTACCTAGTTTGATGTTAAGCTACCTACTTTTTCTGCGGAGTTTTTTCTCTTCCCAGCAAGTACACGTTGTAAGTCGTACTTAGTAAGCAATGCGAAAACGTTGCACAATTTCCGTGTCGTACAAGAATTCTATCCGAACGACATAGAATGGAATTAGCGTATCCTACATGGGACAGCATGTAGGATACGCACACATCACACGTCTACTCCGGCCTCTGTTCTATAGTAGATCACTCTGATTATTCTGCTTCATAGTTCCATGTAGGAATCCGCTGAACAATTTTCTCATAAGCCTCGCTGTAAGCTAGGGGTACACGGAGCAATCTTCTTGCACAAAAACGGAAGTTTCGCGAGAGTTTTTCTTTGCGCAATGTCAGTATGATGAAATTCAAATGTTCCATGTTGGAATTTTAAATTTTGCCTTTTAATTTGCTTTAAAAGTTAAAGAATTGGCAGAAATTTCAAAAAATATCAGCTAATTACATATATACAAAAAAACTCCCGCCGGTAGTTTGAATAGATAACCAATCACATCGATGAAAGTTTAATTTGCGCGTACACATGGCAGTGTAACAATTCACCAAATGTAGCACGTTTCGCTGAAAAAAGTTGATCTAGGTACCCCTAGCTTCGGGGTATGTTCTTTACGTTGGAAGCGTATAAGTCGCCAACAGAGTAGTACTGTGGTAATTTTTAGACGCTGCGAAAGCGATTTTCAGTTGCTGAGACTCGGCCGCGGTTTCAGAGTGGAGCGAATATGCAGGGCTGGAACGTGAAGAAGTACTCCTGCGGCATTCTTAGCGCTGGCTTAAAGTGTGCAACCATGAGTTCATACGATATGGGATTATGACCCATTACATGAGTTCATATAATGAGTCATAATATCAACTCAAGTCAGAACGACATACAGGAGAGTTAATAAAAGAAACCATGTATCTGTTGCAGGGCCAAGGCAGGGAAGTTTCCGGAATATAACATCGGATGCAAACAGTTCACATGACTATTTTTTTCAATGTTATCTGTTTTATTCTCCATTTAAATACAAATCAGATAGATATTCATGACACGCTTAAAAATTTTTATGCAACACTTTAATACCCATGTATCACTGTGTAACAAGAAACATAAGAGTTACATAGGTGGACAAGAGCTTAGATCTATATGCGTCCACAAAACAACTTTTGCTCATTGCTACAGAACAACACATGGCAGACCTCTACAATTCATAAAAATAAAGTTGAGTCTATTTAGGTGATGTAGTGATACAGAAACGGGGATAAACTTTGCAGCTACAAGAGCTTTTAAGGGTAGAAGATAAAAACGATTTACCCTCTTCAAAGCTAGTTTTGGGATTTTGGCATCTGGTTAAGGTAGTAAAATATAAAGAGCTATGGAGCAACTGCATGATAAACGGGAGTTAATACATTTAAATTTCAGTTTCACTTCCAAACGCGACCGTGAGAATACACTTAGACGATTAATAAAAACGGAGAAGATTCATGCATTGCACATAAGACCTTAGTAAAAACGTAACTGTATAGTATATTAAAATACAACTGAGATTAACTAGCGGTAGACATCTGACTTCGTAAAGTCAGAGTTACCTGTGTCGTTTCCATTTGATCCACCCGGATATCTTTGAAATCCCGAGAAGGGTCATAAAACATCAACGATACGGTAGCACAGTGAGGTTTTACCTAACGTCAACGGCAGCTGTCATTATTCTGTACAAGGGGTATGCAACTCCCCTGAATTAGTCAGTTCATAAAATCATGAACTTTCATGTAGCAAATCCATAAAATCAGTGGCGCATACATCAGAGATTTCTGCGTTCACTGAGCCACTCGTTAAGTAAGGACAGCTCGCTCCGTACTTCATGCTGAAGATCACTGATGTATGTGATGGTGCAGAGTTTACCGTGAAGAAAAATGACGAAGGAAACAGTGTGTGATGAATAATTATATCCTTGGATTCATCCTAACATCACAACTACTAAAACAATGTTAATCAGTTTAACATGCTTACATGACTAGGGACTAGAGAGGGGGACTTACAAATGACCAACAAGTATTGAGCCATTTCATTTAAAGTCGGTACGGAATATTCAAATTCATTTCAAATTCTCATCAGAATGTCACAATGGCAGCATTGTAAAGAAATAGCAACAGTTGGATACAAAAAGGAATTTACAGGCGCAGTGCGGGAACACATATCGATTCTTCAAAAGACTTTTCCACAAATTATCGAGGAGTTGGTTCTAAATAGCATGTGTCTTCGATAAATTTTCAAATTCAAAAGTTTTTATCAGGCTAAAATTAAATTACGACTTCCTGAAAACATTTTTCTGACTCATTATCCTTTACCTAACAGGGCTATTACATGAAAGCTATTTCCGTTCACAAATTCTACGAAATTACCTCCTCGCCAATTCATCCTTCAATAATTTAAACTGCAAATGCAATCAGAGTCGTCAATATGTTCCTATGCTCGGTTCCATGGAATAACCTAAATAATTCCTTCGTATGTACGCAGCTTTGGCTGTGAGTCACTAATTAACTTCATACAAAGTGCGCTCGTTGTCATTTCATTACAACAAGGATATTTGAAGATTCTGTGGAAAATTTGAAACAGTGATTTATATTCCATTCCAACTTTGCACAAAATGACTTATTTCTCACTCACACTACTCTTCCGGAGATCGTTTTCAACATGCAGAGCGAAAGGAATTCCTTCACCAATACATTAAGCCTACCCTCGAAATTGGATATTTCAACGGATCTTCGTGTCATAAATCCAGTTGCTTCAACTATGGTCCGCGAGGTTTTTGAAATTCTGTGGCTCACCACTTTCACAGGCTGAGCAAAGTAGAACATCAAAGCGAAAGACAAGTCAGAAAAAAGACAATTTTTTTACAGTTGGATCCACTAGTTTTTCACCTTAACAGATCTAGAGCCACTGGAGGATTCATGTTTCAACTTATGCGTAGCCACATATACGTCTTTCTCAGATTTCTCTAGCGACATGCTTCCCTGTTGAACCACGTTGGATTTCGAAGACGTCCGCGTATTCACTATCTATCACTCACCTGAAGGTACGTACTGCATTATTCGTTCAGAACAAGGATTTTCCCTTTCATTGCTTAACAATTTTTAAAAGTCTAATCTCCATTAACAAATACACTCTATCAACACATCCGAGTAATTATTAACAAAGGATTTTTTCCTGTTGTCACCTGCATCCTTCGTTTCGCCACCCTCGTTTTTTTGTAAGACGCACTAGGTGAATTTGGACTGCATGGACGCTGAGCAATCGTTAGCAATCGTTTTTTATACATATCGACTTATTTACATCCGCGTATGTAAACTATTATTAACGATTATATATATATGTATGTAGTATAACCTATATTCTTTAAGTATTGTGGTCAGTATATATATTAATAGGACTCTAAAATATTCACTCCGGTAAAAAAATCCTCTTGCTCGATTATACCTGTTTTCCGCGAGGGTGCGGCATTGATTATCTATTACAATAATTTCTCTTAACATTAGTCTTTGATGTACTTCATAAAAACTTAAATCCGAATGGCCAGACGTCAGCCCTCGTAGCGACTTCCAATCTTTTGTACCCAACAAATGTATCTATGTGGACAAGTTGAACAAGAACACACGCCAGACTCATTCATACTTTGAAAGAGGACGCTATAATAGCATACGGCATGCACAAAATCCATATTTGAAGACTTATGAATTCAGTTTGAATATAGTATACAAACAATCAGTTGTGTATGTGTACATTAGCTGTCAGTTCACACTGTACCGGTTTCACCAGCACAGAAATGGTAACATTAGTTTGATTTTAGCTGTGCAGATCAAAAAATTGTAGCATAATTATATGGCTCGAGACTAAAACACTAGAACTGAAAGATTATAATTGTATTCTAAATTATCCCAACTTGGCAATACGACGGGTTTTGTCGATTCGCAATGGCATCGTTTTTAAAGTCTGGAAGTAGCTGAGTCCATCTTACGTATGACGAAGCGTTGTTTGTCGTGAGCACATCAGGCACTATTCTAGATGTAGAGCATAATTTCTCAGGACTACTGGGAGTCAGTGAGGAGACTGTGGACGCGGAGGTAGATGAGAAGACGTCGTCCATTCCCTGTGCAGCGTAATCACTTTGTGTGGGTGCCATCACAGGAACAGCTTGGTCAGCTCTCACAGAGTCAGCATCTACTGGCTGTCCACTACTCTTGCCGTCATTTATAACGATACTACCGTTTCCGAACATTCCTAGCTTTTTATAAGGTTCATTCTGAACATTTGAACTTTCTGGTTTCGAGTATTCCTCATCGTCCGTCACGTTGGAGCGGTCTGATAGCAACGGATTCAGCGCAGATGGAGACATTCTACTATCTCCAAGACAGCCTTTCACCTGTGATAAAAAGATTACCATACTGCACCACATAGTATTTACAATTCTTCAGGGAAACCAAGGTCTTAAAAGACCAAAGACGGAAACTCTTATTTTCAATTATTCACTCCTCATTTAAATACCTATGCTAAAAGGGAGCTTTTTGGAGGAACACAATTGTTGAACGAGCTGGCATAAAACTAAGATGATTGTTGCTAAGAACATTTAAAATTTAATGAGACGATCTCTCGCTAATCCTATAGCTAATTTTTGTTGGCTGAAATAACTAACAAAAATAACGTATTCAAAGTGTAACTGTAAAAATGCAGTAATTAAATATGTTTACAAATGTAACAGCTACTTGTTGTATACAAATGCAACAGCTACTTCTTGTATACAAATGCAACAACTACTCCTATTTATAAATGTAACAGTTCCTGCTGTTTACAAATGTAACTCTCGTTCATGTTCCACTGTCCTCACAGAAGAGTAAGACCATTACTGCAACTTACCTCGTGATTATTTTGGCTCGATGTTAAAATTCCCTGCTCCTCGTCAATGTTTGTCGAGGAGACGTACTTCAAAGGAGACGTCGATAGATTATCTTTCGAATACGGCTGCATGTCATCCATTGGATTTGCTCTCCTTGTGTGCACCGGATTGCAAGGATAAAGCTGTAAGATAAGTTCAAAATTTATGGTCTCATACCGATAACAATGCTACAAAAGTTCAGGAAATGAGATTCTCACCTCTTTCTCTAGTCCAGGAGGAAGTTTGGGCTCAATGCCGTACCTACAGTCAACATAGCAGCTCCAAAACCTACATCAGACAGATATGATTCATTGAACAAACCCTTTAAACTTCCATCGTGTACTTCGAGAACAACTGACCAAGACACAAAGTAATCATCAACGAATAGTAATAAAAAAAATAAGTAAATTATTCCTAACTTACTTGTGACCCACGATCACCAACAAAACGACGACGACTAATAGCACGATTCCGCCGATTAATAAGAATATCCAACCACTCGTGCCTGCAAACAATAATACAACAGTGGATATCAAACGTCATTTTTGGATGAAACCTCTGATAATTGCTACTCACTAAACTTATTTGCAAGTAGGAACTAATGCCTCTGAAAAATACTTACCCACGCAGGCGACGTATCCTTCCTGGCTCCAACCACCAATCAATTCATCTCCGTTTTCCAGAACTGTCACCGCACGTATTTTGGCAGTTAAATTCGTATTCGATTCACAGTGCATTTTTATTTCCTTCACATAATTTGACAGGTCTGAAAAGTATATACGTAAGATCATTGCGAAGTCGAGACTGACGAAAGGACGAGCTAAGATACTAAACACACACTACCACTACCTCACAGGATCTACCTCGTATTCACACAATTTTACAGCTACCTCAGTATTTACATTTTTTCTGTCTACACTTAAATCTAATTCAATCTCTTCCGATGTCAGTGTGTCCCTATACTAGTTGATTTGCATGCATTAAATTAGGAAGCAAAAACCTGATAGGCTCATGGAATGGATGGAAGTAATGGCGGAATACGCACTACAATCGATTCCCCCGTCCGTACCTTCATCGTAGTTTACATACGTTTCATTCACTTGCTTCCCACTCTGCTTCACCATGACTTGAAATCGACTCACTGGACCACCGAGGTGATTCGGTACGTGCCACGATATTTTGAAATTTCCATTTGTGTAACTGAGTGAGGGAGCTTTCACCATGTTCGTCGCTGAGTCAAAGAAAGAGAAATAGTATTAGTTTCAAAGCACCCGCTGTGCAATTGGAAGCTCGAGGACTTCTTGTTTTGCAAATCACCTCCGATTTTGGTAGTGACATTGATAGGTTCTGACTTTGCCGAACACTTGATGGTGCAAGCAGAAACTCGGATGGCGTACACGGTGTTGCTCTCCAAGTCGGGGAGCTCCCTGAGCAGCTAAAAGTTTGCAGGAAATAGGCATTATAAGGGCACTGTTGTTTTCATGAGTCACTCCAAAGGTGTCTATTGCAAATAATATTATGCCATGCGTACCTCCTCCAAACTCTCGTAGTTGCCAACCTCGATGATTCGCGGGGAAAAAGATCGATCGTTCTGCGATGTACTAGCATTAAGTAGAACCTCGTAACGTCGAATAATTCCATTTGGAGTATTTGGCGGTCTGATTTTTACCACTATGGACGTATTCCGAACTTCCACGGGGGTCAATATGGGTGGGTCACTTGGGGCTGCGCAAAATAGGAAACCGCTTGAGTAAACCAGTGATCGCACGGTCATATAACGGGAAAGCACCCGCAAAAAAGAGTTCCTACCAGCTTCGCTTGTGGATGAAATCCTTGGTGTGCTCTGTTGACTCTCACCAGCCTTTGTTTGAACAGAGATGGCAATCTTATACTTTGAGAACGGCTGCAGATTTTTCAGCGTGTACGTCTTCTTCTCCAGAGTGAAAGCGGATTTTTCCCCGTCCACTAAAAATATCAATTCCAAAGTCAAGACTTACTGTCAGATCCACAGAGGTTTCAAACAGTTCACTTATGGATAACAGAATAAAGAGCGGATGGAAAAGTGGTCAATATTCTATGGATAACTTACTACACTTCTGGTCATCATCCACTTCGCAGTAAGCTATCCTAAAACCCTCTATCACCCCTTCCTGGTAAGAGCAATCCAATTCCCATTCAATTCGAAGTTGATCCTCCTTAGCCTCCACCACGTCAACAGGCTTCAACTTGTCGGGTACTATACAATTCAAAATAAACCAACCCTTTCAATTAAGTAAACATTCACGCTACCGCAACAGCCTTGCTCAAACTGCCCTAGGCAAACACTTCCTGGGATAAAAATCACTAGGCAAACATAAGCGGCGGGCCTCCGTGTTTGCCGTGTTCGGGAGGGAGACGACAAAATAAGGGGACTGCCTCGAGTACATCCTAACCCAAATTCATTACTTTAATCGATTTCATTAATTAACATTACCTTTATCTGGAATAAGGGAGCACGAGGCCCACATCATTCCGCTGCTATATTTATCAGTATTCGCTGATACAGCAAACTGAACTACCTCACCACTGTGGGTGGATAAGTTATGGTAAACGACTGGACTACCCTTGCCTGCAGGCACGACGTCCCATTTCAATAAACCCTACAAAGAAAAAAAATCCATGCTTTCGTTAACATGAGTGTCGTGTGCTCAATTTCATTTCATTTCGTTGACGGTCACAGTGGTACCGTTTCCTTGGAGTGCAAGACTTTACTGGACATGCCCATAAATTGATATACAAACAAAATTACGTTGCACTGATGGGGACGAGGTCTTTTATGATTGCAGCGAAAGACGGTGTAGGAGATGATATTGTCATGGTTCAACGGGGGCGTCCACGACACTTCATACGTTCCGTTAGCATAGTCCAGCCTGGAAACTCGCTGTGGTTCCTCGGGTGCTATACAATATGAACAAAACATACAAAGTTGAATCCAAGCCAAAGATTAGATAAGATAATGGGCCCCTTTACTCTGCCACACTGTAACAAAAGTTCCTATATCCACCACATGATAATTCTATGTAACCCCCAGAGCACCAGCGTTATTTGTCTAATCAATGTATGGCACACAATCCCAACTTCTTAGAATGACTGCTGTGTGCAATTACAACAGGCCAGTGCCGCGCGCTTCCTGGAACTATTTGGTAATGCATCTATGACGGATAAGCCTGAATTGAATGAAGCCTCTCAAAGGTATGTTATGGTGAGGCTTTGCATTGAATGACCTTACATACGCTAGTACTATAAGCCCCGCGACTCCTCACGAAAGAAAGGGACGAACCCTGTAGAAAATATTATTGCTTCAAAGTGCAGATTCATTATCCACCACAGCAGGCACAGTTAATTTACTCATATATTTACTTATAACTCCAATTTCGTACGATAATTTTTCAAAGTAAAAAGAAAATCATGGATGGGGATTGGGAATCTCTCAGAAGGTCTACTATGTAGTTTGGTCAGAAAGTCAGAATGTACGGGAAGGAGCTGAGCTGTGTACATACCGTTCTCGGAACTTGGGATCACCACCGTTGACTTCTCGGCACTCCGGCCAACATCGTTTACCGCGTAGACCTCCACCGCGTACTGCATGTTATCTGACAAATTGACAAATTTCGCGTACGCCCAATTGATCTCTAGGGGTTGAATGTCACTGTAAAAATAATTTCGACGTCATATTTTCAACACACTACCGCATGACTGTGCACAAGCTTTCTCACGATTCAAGATCTGCTAATAGCGGCCAATCCCGCACTGAGTGAGTGTCATCATTGAGCAGGCATTTTAATTGCCGACACTTCGTTCACTCAGTAATTCATTCACAGAGGCTGGGATGAATGGGATGAACCACTCTCGCATACCTCTTTCGGTCGTCTTCGTACAGGACGACGTGGTAATGGAAATGAGGGCCATTTCTCTTGGACGGTTCAAGGTTCTCCCAGTAGACGTACACATCACGATGCTGAAGTTTGTTCCGATAGATTTCAAAACTGCCAATAACCGTCCGCGGTGGTGAGTCGGGAACTGGGGGTGAGCACAGAGAGAAATCAATGCATCATAATTCACAGTCCCGAGCCCGCAAGTCAAGATGTGAACCCGCCAACATTTATCAATCAATCCGACAGGTACACGTTTATGCACTCTCGAACGCATCTCCTCAAATCCGCCGTTTCCCACACTCCCATTCAAAAAACATAAAGTGCTGACCCCCCTGATAATAGCTAAAAGTACTGCCAGAACGCCGAATAGCAAAATTTTAGTGTGTTTCCTTCCTCCCCGCACTGCCCCGTCAAATGGAGCTGGACGGTGAAAGTCAATAATTTTTCCATGATGTACGACGTTGCCATTGGAACTTGGCGGATTCGGTACTTGGAAAGAGGGGATGGGGAAATAAATGGATGGGCACATGACAGGCCTCACATACCTTTAGCCAGAGTCCTCGCCATTGCCGTGGCGGGGGACGACCAAAACTCTTCCGTCTTATTTGCGGTCCGAGAGCGCATCCGAACAGTCACCGTGTAGTTTGTAAATGCATGAGGTACTTGAATATCTTGCGTCACATGGGATACTGAGGTTTCAGTCGTTCGGATCTAATGCACATCACCACATATCACCCACGAGGCTCCGAAAAATACTTCACATCCTCTTATCAACCGCCACACTACAAGTTTTACCCCGAACGTGTCAGAAACCACTTACCGTCTGATTGCAGTCTCCATACTCGCTACAAACCGTCAGCTCGTGCTCCAGCCCGGGAGGGAAATGCTCAAAATTCTTAAAGGTCCAATTTAAACGTAGAGTGTGGGTTGAAAGGACGGCGATGTACCGCATCTTTGGCGGTTCCGGAATCACTGGAATGTTTAAATGTCATTTTAGACCATCAATGAAAATTTCACCACATCTACCCATACAACTTCAATTACAGTCCTATCCTCCTCCTCCTTCTCATCTTACCTATAGAGTAATGGTCAATCTGGTTGTACCAGATCACTCCAGACTTGTTTAGGGCATTTGTCCCGTTCATTTTGAGGTAATAGCGTTTCTCATTTGGCTTATACGGTGGGTCATGCTTGTTCCACTCGCAGGAATATGTCCCATTACTGTGATCCAGAGTCTCGGGACAAAAGTACTCATATCTGAAAGAAAACCGTCAAAAAGTTGGTACTACAATCCCGAATCATCATGGTTTCATCATAGCAACATCCAATACAACCACCACTGACAACCACACCGCAAAATAGTCATAGGCTTTCCCTTCAACCTACAGCCATTCCCACCAAGTCCACACCATTGCATTGGTGGGTTCAGATCCAAGTGGGAAATTAAAAATCCTGAGCGAGCACGAAGACAGAATGTGACGATTAGAGAAGAAGAGAAAGACGACATCGTCTCTCTCCAGGTTACTCTCTTCAGGTGACCGCACTATATGGAGGGAATATATATCGAGGGAATCCGTTCCAAATGACGCTACTACTCATCCCGCTCCACTACAAGCCAGTCACACAACATCAGCCAGCAGCGGGAAATTTCCAATTTCCCCTTGAAGGGCTCAAATTTCTCTCCCTCCAAATCCAATCAGCTCATCCACATCACTGAATATTGACTATTGACGGTGAAGTACCCTACACGGACAGAATGAGCCGGGAACTCCAAATCAGTTATTTCCTTCCTAAACAGAAAATCCCAGACGAAACCCTCCGCCCATTCGTCCAATTCAACTCCACTCGGCTCCGACTCTCTTTCCGACTAACTAATAGTCAAGAGAGAGAGAGAGAGAGGAATGACGACAGTTCCTCCGGACGTCTATAGTGCTCCGCGGCACTGCACCACAACCCAACGACGTCTGTCCCCCACACATTCCAGAGATCACGAGGGCAATGTGATAATGACCCAAGAATTTTGCTAGTAGAACCATTCATCTCTTGAGTGGAACGAATGAGTCTCTGACATAACAGGGCCTTCCCCCCTCCTGCTGTAACCCAAGCCGAAATCATAACGAGCCACACGCCCGGGAGAGCAGCCCTCCGAGCCGCTAGCTGCTTGTTTGGGAGTTTTGGTGGGAAAAAAGCAGCTCATGTACGGAAGCTGTGGGGGGGGGGAGGGGGGGGGGGCGTGGGGGGAGGGGTAAGGGAAGGAGCGGGTTGTGTGGTATGCTCTCTTGATTATGAGAGGGAGAACTAGTACGTATAATGATCCATGCGCGGAGAATTATACAACAAGACCACACCAAGGCCGATTCCGCATCTGTGAACGAGGGGAATATATGCTAAAACTAGGGAGTCGGGAGCTGCTGCTTTGCCTCACGTCCCAGTGGACTAGGAGGCCGTCGGATTGAAAATGAGCCGGCGGAGAAGCTCGGTCTCGCTGGGAGAGAGAGAGAGAGCTTCCTCCGCCCAGCTCCTGCACTATAGCTTGGCAGCAGGAGCAGATGAAACACCAGTAGCAGTAGCAGCCACAGCAACTCCGAGATCCCGTATCCTCCAGTTCCCATCAACTTTTCCACCCGCCCACCATATTTTCCTTTCCGCAGAGTTTTCACCATGGAAATGTTTTCAACTGACTGCCTCTGCAAACGGAGTAAGCCCTGATGTCATCATCTCGTTAGTCTCTGCGTTGCACAACAACATTTTACACTCCCATCCTGGCTCCCACTTTCCCTCCTTCTCCTCCTCCTCCTCCTCCTCTTCCATTATCGTCCTTACAGAGCCCTAGTAGCCACAGAACTCAACAAGAATATTAACATGAAGGCAGAGAGAATCATCTCAATATCATCGTAATCACAGTTTATGTCGACAGCCCCCTCAACAATGTTCAAAAAGTTAGAGCTGGTGCTACTAGTTTACTCGTACACAGCAACTTTCATCACTTCCATTTCCGCTCCCTATATGCATATATATATATATGTATATATGCATATATGTATGTGTACATATATGATAACACACGATAATGATACACGAACCAATCGCACAAAGTATAAATGCGTCATTTTAACACTCCTTCCCCACCATAAATTCCTGAAACGTCCAGAATGATTAACTATCTCGCTGAATGGTGTTGCTCACACGAAGGAATTCATTCCTCTGGAAAACAAAAAGAAGAACTTTAAGGTCTCAAAACTCTTACTACTCTCGCATCCATCATTGGAATGGATAGATGGATGGATGGATGGGTGGGTCCATTAGCTCCTCGCTGGGAGACCGCCCCGGACACCACGCAGTAAGAAGGGTTCTCCACACACAATGAAACAACCCGCGGGATAATTCATTCATGACTACAGCGGAGTGAAGAGGAGAGGAAAGCAGAGGCTCCGAACACCTCTTCCTCGCAGCAGCCGTCGTCAGGATAAGCCGGGACGGGGAGAGGATGTAATGACTGGGGGAACTGGGGCAGGGAACTATAGGTAGGAATTTGATGAGCTGGGAAGACTGTGATCAATTATCACATCCGCCTACGCTCCTTCCAATATTCTAAAGAGCGTCGCATATTCTCATTGAGCATCCCTCGCCCCATCTGCATCCACCATTGCACTGTATGGTTACCATGGTGAAATGTAAGAAACGAGATGGATGATCCGTGTTCCCGGATGTTGGAGGGCCCACACTAGACCTATCCTCCGTGCTCCACTAAAATTACAGTTTATCTACGATTGGGCTATGTAGGGACGTGAATACTGAGAAAATGTGCATAGAAAATGAAAAAAATAATTAATTTTCCGGCAGTCAGAGTAAAGGATTACTAAATTTCACATCGTGTGGACCCAACCGGGTAGTAATAGCTAGGTTCTGCTGAGAAAATGCAAACTGCAAACGTTTTGGGATCGTGCGCCTACGTCCCAAATAACCCAACTAGCAATCAAATATTTACGGCCAGAATGATGCTAATGCATATCAAATTAATGAAGAGAAATATAATTACCTTTTTGAAACGATGAAGCTTAGATGGTACTTGGTTGAAATTGGGTTGTAGGGTCGCCTCCAGGAGCACACCAACTTTGTCCAGTTCCAAGCTCTACAGCGGAAATCCTCCACGGGCAACGGCTGATCTGAAACATGAACAAGCCATGGAAATTACTTGAAATCACGCGGGCAACGGCAACGGCTAGAACCCTGCTATAGACTCTACGTAAAATTGATTGTCGAATCTGAAATAATCCTCCCATGAACCGTATTTAGTTGACCCTACAAAAAACCGCCCTCCTATGCTACTCGTCTTCACTGGTGCGCACATCAAGTTGTAGGGAAGTTTCTGAAGCAGTGGAACAATTATAAATGGATAAATCGTCCAGTATAGAGTATGTTTAGGGAAAACGACAAGGTAAAAAACTGATGATTTACCGGTCAATATATAGACTCTCTGAAGCCTCTGACAAGCATCACCACATTTCGTTTCTGAGAGTACTGAGAAAGAGGGGCGCAGGGGAAGTGACAAGGGGAAAACAACAACAAGTTGAGCACGAGGGAAAAAATGCATTTGGAAAACTTACAACCAACTTCGACGTGATTCTGACACACTTGAACGGAGCTCCCGTCTTCCTTCCGAACCATGCAGTCGACGTAGGCGATGGATGCATTCATGTTCTTCACCCTCATGTGAATCGTCGTTTCGTTGATAATCTCCCTATGGATCACCTCCTCCGGAATCTCGTACTTCCGAATGACAAACTCCAAATGACTCGCATTGTATCCCCTCGCCTTCGGGTGTGTCAGGTTGACCGAGCAGTACACATCGAGGGGATCCCCTTCTTGAAGAATAATATCACCCGGCGGGTACGTCACTATGGATGAAACAGATGGGGGAGACAAAGAAAAAACACGTCAAATCTTTGGTCACTGCCCATGACTGAACGCAAATCCATCAAATTAGACAATTTATCTCGTTTACGCATCACTTCAATGACGTTGACACTAACTCTGTTCAAGTGCAACGGGGGGTAGAGAAACTCCCACAGAATCTCCCTCTAAGCTCATCATCCTTCCACAAATTTCTCAAGCCATCATCTCCTCCAGTCGCCCAATGCTGCGCTTATACCCTAGGGTCAAACCAGTGAATTTGACCAGGCTAATATTAGCTTTGTCAAATTTTCCCGGGCAACGTCAGTTCCAGGCTTTTCATCTCAGAATCAGCATTTGAATTTACCGAACACATCATCATGGCGTTTCCCCAATAGCACACACATCATTCCTCGGCCAGTTCCAGGCTCATGGCAGTTGGAAACCAAAGTATACGTAGTTCAGCTGCACCCTTTTCATAGGACGACCGGTACTGCGGTCTACTAATTCCACCTGAACAGCGACCGGCTATACTGGAACATTTTCAAGCGGCTCCTGGACAAGCTACCGTACAGCTAGAAGAAGTGTAAGTTTGTCAAGACTGACGAACCCAATGATGTTCACTAAAATTACACCTGAATTTTTCCGGTAGGATGAACCTCCTCTTTTATATACCAACGGTCTCACCTCATCAGCATACTCTAAGAGTGTAATTTAAAATGTATAAGCGATAATTTCCTCCACAGTCCGGCAGAAGCTGGTGTACACAACGACACTGACTGAGGCTCAAGCTGGGTACAGTACTACGACCTACCGTACACGTGACTGTGGAATCTGTGTCGCCGTCAGTTAATCCTCTGCCGCTCATCACCACAACGATACAGAGACCGCTTTATGAAAAATCTCCTGTGCAACCCTCACTACAGCGACAGCCCCGGTAGAACAACACTCTCACACCTGCTACCCGGCTTCCCACCATGACTTGACACTGGATTTAAATTATCATATGCGAACCATATGCTCCCACTTCCGCTCAACATCCCATGTGTCGTCCATTTCGTTGGGATAACTCCACCAGCCCTCAAGCCCATCTCACAGTGTAATTCCATTCTGACCGCAACTGATTAATCTTGCGGGAGGTTTTCCTCGTAGCTACCCTCGTCAGTGTATAGCCATTATTGGTTCTATGAGCAGAGGTTGAGCCAATGGTCATCGCCGAGTACAACGGGGTCGTTCGAAGTAAAGTCAGGGAGGCGACGGAGCTAAAGTGTGCGTGCTTCCATTTTTCCTCCCTACTAGCCATTAATCATTTTCTATTATATATAACTTTTACTACTTATGCACAGCGATCAAAGCTTGTTGACTCTTCCATAGCTTAGTTAACCTACAAGTAAACTTGGGGAGTGAGATGAGGTTGACATGTTCCAGCAGAAGTACTTGAAAATAGTTTTTTAATGCTAGATCAAGGTCTAACGCTGCTTCCATGTTCCGGCTATTTCCCGGAAGATACAGTGCTCTTGATTCTGTGAAAAAAAGGAAGGCTCTCGGGAAAACACGGAGCAGAGGCCATCAAAGATTTATCTGATTTTCAACGGAACTCCCACGAATATTGGCGGGCTCACGACACACAGATACACACAATAGAACAGTACATGCATACCAAACTGTGTTGCACCACTAATAGAATTCAGTGGAAGGAATGCTACGATCCATTTCTGGAGATTTCCAGAAACTATCTTGATGAACGACTGAGTATCGCCTCCATGGGAACAGCTCGTTCCAGGATATCCTGAATGAATACAAATTTTAAGAGACAATTTAAAACTACCACAAGCTCAAGTGCTAAAGTGGTCACTGCCGCATCCCGCGTGAGACAATAATGGAGTGGCCCGCTCCTTGTGATTTAAGATATGGTTAGAGACGCCCACCTCCCGGCATAAAATATTGCAGGTAAAGACAGGTCGGCCGTTTCCAACTCACTCATGCGATGCCTTACACAATGAGGCATAGGGATCGCATGGCGGGGTGACCTCGGCTCCATCCAAGGAATTGGTACTAATAATGTCAACGAAATCCCCCTTATCCCACGAAAGGCAGAATCCTAGCCCGTTCATTAGCATTTACACAGTGATAATTCTCTCAAATAACCGGAGGAAAATCGATGAGGATTCTGAAGGCTCAGTGAGGTAGTCGCCGTCATCGTTCGGAGCACCTGTCCCACCCGCTGTTTCCTTGGAAAAACGAACCGACAAGTCTCCATTCCACCCTCGGAGAGAGACAGACGAAGCCGGGTAGGAAGGATATAGCCTCAGCGACCAGTGCACCCTCGGATATTTAAAAGGCCCCACAGCGGGAGCCTTTTAACAAAGTCTTCCGCATTAAATCAAATCAAAGGCATGTGTCGGAAGTTGAAGGCATAGGAGAGAGAGAGAGAGAAAATGGATCGATCGAAGTAAAAAGTTTCCCATTTACGACTGCGTCGTTCCCACTTTAATCAACTTGCAGATCCAGTATTATTATTTTCCTCTAAAATCACCACTTCTTCTGAAGCAGAGCAACTCTCCCCCTCATGGACTCTTCAACTCTTAAGTCCCGGCCACGCACGCTGTCCTTCACATTACAACTAACATGGTGAACAGAGTTAGTTTTCCAGTAGAGTTCTCCAGAATCTTCAGCGTTTATATCAAGTTGGCGTGGAATATTAAGAATGGGGGGGGCATCACCGCGACCTGTTGACGCTTTCAGTTTGAAATACAGAGTTCTGGATTAGCACCTCAAAGGCATCATCGGCAGCCGTCGCAGTTGTGTTAATCGGAAATAATACTTGGCGGAGTGCCAAATGGCTCCTACCTCACAATGCTGTTACAACTCACTCCCAGAGTTCTCAGAGAGCTGGGACGAAATGGCAACACGTAGAAAATACAGTCAAATCATTTCGTTCAATCAAAACTTTTGAAGCATGTAGTAAATTATTGAATGTTTTCCCATCTCCCAGCTTATTCGAGCAGACGGCTGCCGATTCAATAACTGGATGACGATGATGATGACGACGAAGACGACAGTTCATATTCCTACGGCGCACATGAGCCCATTCCCTCTTTCGGCACTTGGAATTGCTAACACACAACATTCTGTACTCAGACTAGCATAAGGGAAACTGAGGAGGAAAGAATTCCAGCTAGACTAAAATAAATAGAGAGCTAGAATAAGAGGGATGTGGTGGTGGAGTTGCGGTGACGGGTTAGGATGAATTCCGCCGCCTCCATGGTGACCTTTCGTAAAGACCCTGGATTGGCCATTGTGCTCATGACATTTTCAGGGGAAAGGGTGAACAAAAGTTATTCATGGCTTATGAGATCCTTTATTCTTCTCAACAGATACTCTCGGCAACAGCATCTTACGTTACTTTCTTCCCGTTGCGTTGTTGGAAAATCCAGGGGAAAAGCAGTATTCATTGAGATGGAAACCCGGGAGACAATTTCTACATGTATGATTATGATGATAATGAGATCATATTAGTCTGTAAACCCGCACGGGCAAAGTTCAATTTTCTGAGAAGGAGTCAGCGGTATAGTTGAAATGATGAAACGATAATTCGATGAATCGTCGAGCCACGGATGAAACGTAGGCAGTTTGAGTGCAATTGGACCCTTACCGAAACACCTGCTTCACGGATCGACTGGGTCCCTCAAATCCGAAAGCCGTGAGCCATACAGGCGTTTCTCAGAATACGGATTCGGTTGGCGGGCATTACTATATATATAACAGAAGGGATGGATCCCAGACTGCGATGACGATGAGAGGCCTACCTCAACAAGCTGCACAAAAAGTGGATAATCAGTTCTTCGGACTGACAGTGAGTTAAAAGTTGAGTGATACTGAAACCCAAGACCTTCCACGCATGAGACACTCCGGCAAGGACGCATATACGTTAATTTCTCTCAAGTCAACCTCGGAGACCGACCTTTGTCAACTTACTCGCAATATGGGATAAAGATTCTCTGGCATCATCAGCTGCCACCCGCTCCCCTTCTGCCGTTTATATTTGTCTACTTGAGGACCTTCCCGAGGAAACCATTACCGTTTCGCTTAATTACTACACTATACCGTTTGTTGAGAATACACCAAAGACTAAATTACTCATTTACCTCCAGCAAAATTCTGAACGCCTCTCTGACACACCATCTCCGCATTGGATGAGACGACGATGAAAGAGATACAGAGGTGAACGAGGAGCAGCAAGCGGGTGAAAAGGTCATGATGATGACGATGGTGATGGTACAAGGGAAATGGATCTACTGTTCGGATTTTTGTACCAAAAACAATAATGACGGCCTCCTCCAAAGCCATTACGAAGTCCAGCCGCAAAAGAGAGCCAGAAGTTGAGACGGAGGAGTACGGGCGGACCACTACACCATAATTAGATAAATTTTCAATCAACCTCTCTCAGTCCACAAGATCCACAAATGTCACATCATCATCAGTCCAATCAATACACCACGGACTGACGGGATTCAATTTAAACTATTGTGGACATTTGATGAAGCTGATGGATTGGGAAATTCAGTTGCTCCACGGGTGGATCGGGAACCAACACGCACTGGCTATTCCTCCTCCGTCCCTACCGTGAGCAAATTCCTTAAGGCACTTCAAAACACCAAAATTTCAACGGCTGCAATGTATTTTGTTCGACTTCCAGTCCGTTTTCCTCCCCAAATTGTCAATAATTAACAGCTCACCCATCGTCACTCACAGTACACAAACATTCAGATGAGGTCGAGCGAGGATCACAGTACACACGACACACGTGACCCAATATTTTGGGTCTCTTTCAGTCCGTAGTATAGCTGCAGGGTAATAACGAGAGGTCAAATTATAATTCCTACAAATTTGTCGTTCCTTCCAATTTGAAATAGCCGCGCGGACAAAAATTGTAACTATCACAGAAAAATACTTAATATTTGTAAATGAGCACGAGAGATTATGAGTAATTAAATCCAAAGTTCCATCGCTATAGTGTAGCTCCTGTTGTGAGCCGTCTTCGCAGGCCTTGAGTGTGTTGTGTAGAAAACTAATAATTCTCAGAACTGAGGATCTGTCCTCTCCTCAACCCTCTGCTCTGTTCCACTCACATATAGCTACTACATGACCGCGTAGCTCGGCTCGCATAGGTAACTAGAAACTCGAAGGATATCATCACTGCTGCCTGCTCGCAGAGAGTACGTCACTATGCACTACGGCAACCCACATAGGCGTACAATCCCAAACCTGCGCGCCCTATAGTCCCTTCCATGTCTCCTTCTGAGGATGAGCATATTGAAGTATACACAGCCCAGGAGTAGCACGCAGACGAGAGTAAACCCAGCCAAAAGTACATTGCATAAACGGCAAACACGTACAGACAGACCCATACAGACACACACGCATACACAAACTGGATTCTCCTTCCTTCCATCTCTTTGATCTTTGCAGGAACCTTACGCAGCAGCATCCCCTTCAACTTTTACACGCGATAGAAAGGTTCAGGAGTGTCCGGAGAATAGGAAACTCCGTCTATGCAATAACAATCAGCCATTCTGTTTCGCAAAAACTTGCTTCTTTCCACATCTATCCTCCCTTAGCCAGTCCT
>VYYI01000571.1:0-29072 GCA_021029175.1 Bilobella aurantiaca
AAATCTAATTGTAAGATTTTTTTTTAAATTACACAATGCTATTGTTACAAGACTTTTGACTATCTCTTGACTCTATTGACACGTGTTGTCCTGTTGACTTCTCAACTCTCTCTCTCCGAGGCCTCAATATTTTTGCCTATTTCTGGAAATGATAATGTAGGCCCTGGAGACAAATCGTGTCATTTGAGCGCACCCCAGGATACCTTCCACACCGCCTAATTTTGTTCACTCACCTGTCTAATCTCCTTCACAACCTCAACCTCTATGGCCCATTCACTCAATCCATTCTATTTCTCCACTTTGTCCTAGTCTCAATCAATTTTCCTAAACAAATCAAAATCGAGACAAATTATGAAAAATTGTGTTTTTTTTTTGACAAAACATGAACACATATGCTATTCATGAATTTGACCGCTCGTTCCAGCCGCTGCACGCACGAGCAACAGCTACGCTAAAAAAAATTCAAAAATTCAATAAATTCAAAAGTTGAAAAAAACTTAAGGTAGATAATTGAGTATTGATATTAGAGAGATCCAGTTTTGTGAGTGTAGCTTGTGATGGAAGATTGAACCACAATCTTACCGCACCGTCAGTGATTGTATACATTTTATTCCAGTTTTTAGCATGGAAAGGTTCTGTATTGTAGAATGGCGCCAAACTATTTCTTAAACTAATTGCTCACTAATAGTTGCTAATTTAAGCTAATATTGACCTTAATTGGAGCAATTAATGATCGGGGACACATAATATGCACAATTTTTACGTTATTAAATTAATCTAGAATCGAAAACATACATATGATTAGTTATTCAAAACAATTAAATCATTGAATTAGGTTAATATTTCCGTTTTAAAAAGCAAGTAATTTTTCGAAATTAAATTTCTGATACAATTTTTCCTGGCGTTCGAAAATATATTTTATCGATGTGACCGCTCACTGCAGCCGCAGCACGCACGAACACGAACTACGCTAAAAATTAAAAAAAAAATTCAAAATTTGAAAAAGAAACTGAAGGTAGACAATTAAGTAATGTTATTTTATCAATTTGACCGCTCACTGCAGCCGCAGCACGCACGAGCTCCAGCTACGCTAGACATTTTGATTTTTTTTCAAATTCTTGCTTTTTGAAAAATAAAGAATTAATAAGCGACGTAGTAGACTCTTGTTGATGAGACTTCAGTTACATTGGCACACGATTCGCTTTCCAAGTTTTGGTTAATGCGAGCTCCTGAGCTAGTGCTCCTGCGTGCAGCGGCTGCAGCGAGCGGTCAAATTGATAAAACATCATTACTTAATTATCTAGCTTCAATTATTTTCCAAATTTTGAATTTTTTGAATGATTTTTTTTATTCTATTTTTTATTATTATTTTATTTTATTTAAATACATTTGTATATATCTTACCACAAATCTTTTTAGCGTCGACAAAGTCGAGAGATTGAAACACTGGATAGTTAGGAAATATGTTGCAACCTCTTGATTGAACGCTCATTTTCAAAACTCGTAGCACGTAAGGCTCATTAGGCCCCTCCATAGTCTCTTTGAATAGGGTCCAGCCGCCAAATTTTAAATATTTCAGAGGCTACGCTACGACTCTGAAGTTGTCCTCAAGCCTCAACTAGCAAAATCATCTCTGAGATAATATGATTTTTAATGATTACATTATGATTTCAATGAGATCCATTGTCTTTTGAAATTGACGACAGGTAAAAAAGACTCCGAATTTGGGAATCTTAGTTTCAGCAGCGTCACGACAAGAATGTGCTAATTTTAGGCGGTTTAGTTCTCTAGCAGAAAGATCTTTGACACCTTGTCGTAGCTAGAATTTTTTTCGTAATTTTATTTTCTGCAAGTGCTTGCCTGTCCATTCAGATTTCACAGCCATTGTTAGGCTAAGCCGCTGAATTGATGACAAAAGGAGGCTGTAAATGACTGTTGAGACAAATTGAGGAGAGACATTTATTTTGAAAAGAAGATTTGGTGAGAGATCAAGATGGTGGTGATGCTGAGCGTTAGGGAGACAATGCTTTACGGAATTTGACTGTTCTCATTGGTTGGATTTTGACATTGTTTCGCGGCGACCTTGGGAACCGGCCTTGCAGCAGAACTTGGGTTCAATAGACGGGGTAAAGGGAGATGAGAATGGTAAGTTAGGGCTTTCAAATGGGATAAATTCAAAATTCCTTCATTTTGCGGGCTCAGATGAAAGATTTTCTTAAGTAATCCCGGCTTTTTCAACTAAATGCGTGCGAGCAACGAGCAAAACTGCGTAACGTTTTAAGCTGAAAATCCGATAAAATCAGGCAAAAAGGCGCAGGATTCGTCATGCATCAATAAGAGCCCATCCATCACTGGAAATTTTTCCATGCCAAATTTTTTTTCTATTCCCAGACAAAGTGTCAATTTTCAATGGCAATCCAGCATTTTGTCGAAATTCGTGAACAAGTACTTCTGATGTAAAGTGCTCTGACGCACTTTTTTTCCTGCCAATTACTCACTAGGAAGGCTCATACTCTCCGCCTTCTGTACTTCATTTTATGTCATGTTCCATTTAGCAAAGCATGAGATGATTGACGTTCGCTAAAGTAGATGCCTGAACTCTGCATTTTAAAAAAATTCTCTTGCTCACTAAAAATGAGGCTAGTGACCTGATTTGATTCCCTTCGAAGGCACTTGTCATGTCAAGATTAATTACCTGGATAATAGAATTGCATCACCTGGGTGCGTGCGGAGGCAGGGAATGTGTGGCTTTGGAGTACCTGTAAATTTCAAATTCTGATTTCCTGGGCGCTCTGGAGTTCTCAATGACCTCTGACCTCCTTTGAATAAGGTGTGGGAAGCAATTTATCAAATTGGCTGAGACAGGTGTCAAGATTTAAAAAATGGAATCTCAATTAGTAAACTTTGGCTGTGCGTTCTACGCATAAACAAACCAAAAACTGTTCAACTTTTGTAAACCCCTAAGATTAAAATATCGGAAGCTAGTGTTGCGAAGCGACACTGCGAAACTAGTTTAAAATGGAAATTTGTTTTAAAATGCTGCACGTTTCTGTAATAAATGTCAAACCAATCTGGGACAAGTGACAAGAAAGGGATTTTTTCCAAATTGCAACGTGGTACTTGTGCTGACCGGATTACTCGCATTAGACCACTTAACCGAATATTGGGAAGAATTGGTTCAATCAATAAAATTGCACTTGCACGAGCATCCTTTTGTTTTGCTCAAAGGCACGAAAAAAGCGAGGCGGTCATGCAATTTTGGTTGAAAACGAATTGAACCGAAACAAAAAGTTTTTATATTTCATCACACGAGTTACAACAATTTAAATTCTGGAGGCAATTGTGGATTGCAATGTCAATTTTACGAAGCCTTTGCTTTAAAAAAAATTAAAACATCAAAGATTGCTAAATTCAAGTCTTTTGAGAAGTTTCTACAAATTTTGAAATTTTCGTTGCATAGAAATCATACAACTCCAAGTAGTCTTCAAGACAAAACAGTTTGAGATGCATGTCCATCACATAATTTTGTGGGACATAAAAGTTTTTCTAAATGTTGTAGTGCAGGAATTAAAATTTAGGATCAGATGAAGAGTGTTTAGATTCCTTTAATGTGAAAATTTCACCACACGACGTCTTGCGGCCTGTCGTAAAAGATCCTTCTATGCTATAGTGGGCTTTCGCAGAAACTTTTACATGGTCGCCGACGGTGATTCCCGCAGAGATGTAAATTTCTTGAAGTGTTACAGTCCCACTGGAAAACACTTTTGTCATAGTGGGCCCTTGAGTTCTATGGCGTAATTATTTTGAACGCTTGAAAATTTGAAAGATTCACAATTAATTCTCACCAACGGGATCTCAGCGCATATTTCAACTCCTGGAATAATTATTACCCACATGAATAAAATTAATGGCCACTTGTCTTTGCCTCTAAAGGGCCTTTGTTCAGGCGTCAATTTTGCTCAGGATAATTTTACAGATGGTTAACCTTCGATGGCTATGTTCAATTCACAAGGAACCAGTTCCATTTGTTTCAATAAAGCCTCCAAAGTTCGCGCATTGGGAACAGATTGAATATCCATTTTTAACTAATTCATCATTAAACATGATTCATTCTTAGATTCGCTTCCGATTGCACTAATGGGACGGCGTAATTTTCCGTCTTACAAATTGTAGCACTTCCCGATTTAAATCTCCAGGTTGCAGGCAGGTTGAGGTACTGCGTCAAACCAGAATACAACGACCAATAATGTTAAAATTCAAAAAATTAGAATAATAAATTTTTTAATTTGGTCGCTAATTATAATTTAGCAATTCAAAAATTCTAGATTATTTTGCAATTTGGTAGCAAACTATATCTATTACAATTTAATATTAGCCATTAAGTTATAAATTAGACCAATTTCTGCAAATTTTTTCCGGAATAAATCTATTCGAATTACATTTGAAATTTTTAATTCTTTTAAGCTCTGGAAAATGAATATTTTTAAATTTGATCCAATTTATTTATTTGAGTCCTGACTTTTGTGTACCATTAAACGTAAAAGACTTGAAATTTACAAAATGACGGTAAATTGGCGACGCGCTTCGTCCCCAAAATGGCGCCTAGAATATGGGAATTGGATTTAGAATATAATAGAAATTAGACGTAATTGCAAATTGACGTGGAGCGTCCCGTTGATTACCGTTATTGTTCAAACTGGCTTTTGTAAATTGAATTGTAAATTCATTGTTGTTTTGAAGTTTTGTAGAACTGGGCTACGCGTGGGATGTGATCGCTGCGAGTCACGATTTGGAGTTCATTGGAACTGGTCCAGAAAATTGCTGCATTTTTTTCCTGATTCACATGCTTTTGACAACTTTGTATTTTTTTTTGGTTGAATTGAGGCTGTAAAAAGGAGATGATTTTGGTAGGGAGGGAGTTGGGGGATGCTGAATTGCTGTGTAATCATCTGTGCTGGAGAGGAAGTTAATGGGGATGTTAATGGTGGTAATATGGATGAGGAATGTTTATAAATTATAATTTCTAGCACCACATAAGCACTTAACAAATGACACGCAGAAGACGCACAATGGAGAGAGCTTTCACAGAGTTCTGTGTAACCTTATGTTGGACCCAACTCACATAAAGATGTCAAAGTTGTCATCTTTCCGAGTCATAAAACTCCCTGTCCGCACTCTGCAAATAATCAGAGTCACACAATTAAAATTTTAATTACTTAAATAATTAATATTTAATACAAATCGGAGTTTGGTGGTATGAGTCGTAGTCAACGGTGTCTCTAATTTGGTGACGATACTTACCAAAAAAAATTTCAATCGGAAAAATTCAATTACAAATTTCTTAGCAATGACATTTAACCAGCTCAAAAAGTATTACTAATTAGTTAATTCTAATTAAAAATTAGTAGGCATTAACTTTTGGCAATTGAGTTTTGCAAGAAATTGTGGGTTTTTATGTACGTTGAACCTAACCGTTGGTAAACACTGAATACCTAGATTAGATCCGGGGATTTAAACACGGCCCAATGGGAAGGAGTTGCCCGCCAAATTCAAACTGTCATACGGCTCTGTGTAAGAATTTCCGGGTCTAGGTATTCAGTGTGTTTACCAACCGACATTTAAAAAACAAAAAATTACTCCCAATTCGATAATTATTGTAGTTCAAAAAAAAATTGAGTTTTTAAATGGAATTGGGAGTTTTTTATGTATGCTGATTCCGATAATCGCAATACGCAACTCGGAAGTTCAATACTATGCGTTAAACCATATCATACGAAAAGGGTATAGGTACATATAAGCCCGTCAATCAATTTGATATGAATCAAATTTTCTCCGCTGATTTTTAAAGTTTGATTTTAATTATAAGTTCAATTATCTTGAAATTAAAAGGCCAAGAAAGTTGAAAGGGGTCATTTAAGGGTACTCAATCTAAGGTTGAAGTTGTTGCAAATCGCAGTATTAGCAGTTTTCGTGTAACACTTGCGAATTTGAAATTTTTCAAAAATTTAATAAAACTTCTAATTTCTCTCACTGCTCATGATTTTTAGGCTTTTACATTGTTATATAATTCATTTTATATACGTTCTTGTTTCAAAATGATCAGTGGATGACTTGATCATTTTTTTAAGCAACAAAACCTTGTGGGACGTATCAGTATGCTTCCGGATACGGAGCACGCGTATACAATTTTACCATTATCTTCAATCTGGTATGATTAGTTATTTGTTTGAAAGTGGGACGGATTTTCAATGAGAAATTCCACAGTAAGGTTCCTGGATTAGCCTTTATGACATGAGCGGTTCATTGTTACTTTCCTTCATGTTTGTATGCTTTACAATGGAATTACTAGAGCATTTTCTGTTCACAATGCATGTTTATCGAAGGCGTAAATTCAAAACCTGGCGGCAAAAAATGAAGCGATTGGATGTTGGGGCAGGGTGAGACTCGTTGAATGAATGGACCACTTAATGGAGGAAGCTGGAGACACTGTCTGTCCAAAATTGGACATTCAAAGTCCAAAAAATTCCTTATCGCCACCTCTGCCATTGACAAGGAAGTGATCTCCAAGATGTTGTTTTTTGTTACTATTAGGGCCTTTAATGGGTTGATTGACGATTATGCAAATTATTTGGACCAGACGGTGGCCCCACAGTTTTGGCAAATACAATTGCAAATTATAATTGGAGAGGAGGAGGAGGAACTGAAATTTTTACCTTGCTAATTTCAATGTACTGGGAAAATTGGAACAATGGGCGACCAATGTCCGGCTGTCTGCAAGGTTGACCACTTTGTGCATAATAAAGAGATCAACTTCAGCAATATTCGTGGAGAAAATTATTTTACAAATGCTCCAGAACTCAATTAAGTTCAAGCATATCCTGCTACTGTAATTTTTATTGCTCCCAAATTACAATTTAATTCAACTTACTGAAGGCATTCAACTTCTGGATCATTTTTCTTCTTATCATTTTTTTTTTCAAAAGCAGTTACTACTTTACCCAGATTCTGCAATTGCAGGAAAACAATTCACTTTCAAGAAGCATTTGGAAATCGTTGCACATCTGCAAGCTGAGCTTTTATTTTATAGTTTATTGTTCAGAGTATTCCTTTAGAGCACTGAACATAAAATTCATTGTTAGCAAATCTTATTGACCTAGTTTTGAATTTTTTCACAGAGCGGTAGGAATGGTTCATGAACATACATGAAATTTTGGGTCTCCTCGTGTGAATTGTGTCTCAGCAGCAGTTAAAGCGTTGCGACGTATTTTCGCCAAATTGGCGTTGACCTTTAGTAAAACAATTTTTTTAACTATACACGTGGTTCAGCAGCAGTGAACCGATTCCTTCCCGATTCCGATGAAGTAATTTTATTTTTGTACTTAAGACTGTAAGTACTGTATTGTACTGTAAGAATAATTGTTTGGAAAAATGGCCTATTCAAGTTTGAGTATGATACCTGAATATACGACACATCAAACTAAGCTTAGGATAACCTTGCTATCTATTTTCCTTTAGCTCTAAAAATTAAATTTTGTTTACGCCTCCGCGCCCAAGATTCCATATCTGAAGCATTCTATTGTTTTTACGGCACTACGCCCTAACTTCAAGGATTCGTAATTTTACTCCAAAACTAACTTCCACACAACTCTAATTATTTTAAGAGTCGGAAATTAAGTTCTTGGAGGTGACCATGGGGTTCTATGTGATCAATTTTCATCAAAATTCAGGAAATTTGAGCAAATTTTTTATTATACAGGGGGTGCTTGATTTTAATTACAATATGACTAAAGTGTTGAGGCCACCACCACCACTGAGCTTCATTTTGTCAAATTTTGACAACTTTGACCAATTTTCGTGAGATGATTTTGCTTTTTTTTTGGTGGTACACTTTCTAACAAAAAAATGAGTGTAAATTTGGGGTGGACATATATAATTTTTGACTGTTTGTCTCAAAAGTGTGACAAGTGGAATGTAATTTTAAGGACTGACATAATAATTTTGAATGGAAGTGGTCCTAGTAGCTTATGTCAAGATCTACATACTGTTGTTATTTTGGATGAGATGGCAAATCGTGATAAAGGACATTTGTCTTGTTTTAACCTTCACTTTCCTTTGGATTTCAATTACTGAAATTCAAAGTGTCCCACTCAGATCCATTCACTATTTATAACGTTGATTTTGGGCATTTGGCACAGGACGATGTAGGGAGACGCCTTATGCAAAGCGGCAAAGTATACAACTACTATTTCAAGGACCCTTGTCTCAATACGATGACAAGAATGGCTACTTTGGTTGTGGTCCACTTACGGCGACATTTCGATGCCACTTATCCCTTATTCGTACCAAATTCCGCTGCATAAATGGCATGTATCTTGCCAATTATGTTTATCGTGTGCGACTGTTCAAAGTGAATCTTCGAGACTTGCTTTTCTGGGATAGTCAATATGCATTCGAGCTAACGTTGTTTGATATGCGTTAAAATGCACAAATTTTAAATACATCATTTTCAATCCTACTTCAAAATCCTGCTTTTCCTTTCCCTTTTTGTATCACAATTGTTTTTTATTAACCCAATTTATAAACATCTTGACGTTGAGTATTTGTCATTTCTTTGGCTCATTGCAAAATCGGATGACTAAATTTCAGAGGCTTTTTTTGATGAAATTATAATTTTTTGCCTAAAACCTTGTTAAGTTAAATGGGATTTGGCAAATTGAGGATTAAAACTAAACTAGGTACTTGCATTGGTTTTTATTAAGTAGATCCACGCAATACTTAAGCTACCCCTTGCGTAAATTACATTTGTCAGCTTTCTGTGGACATTACATTAAAATTAAACAGTGAAGCTTTCACTTTTAGTGTGAGAACTCCAATTTCTGATTCGTGTACGCTTCTGTAGACGTTACAAAAACATACGTCTCGTTGACCGTCAAGGCAAAACACAGTGCGTGGCAATACATTTCATTTGATGCTTGGAAATACTTGTGAACAGCATCGTATCCTTACTGTTGATCCCAATCTAAAAGTGCCATTAACCTTTTCAATTTTCATCAACTAACAATTTCCCTTATTACTTCACGTTGAAGTAACTTATAACTAACTTTACTCCTAATTAATACTATATTACATGAGTGCAGCTGCATTGTTTTACGCTTATCCCCTTACAATTCACTCTCGCAATAGATAATAATCACTTACAAATAAGCATCTTGATTAGAAAAAACAATATCTCCTTTTAACAACAATGGCGATGTACTAAATAAGTTTAGAATCAGTTTCAAATAAAACAATTCAACTACCTAAAACTATTGCACCAGAATCTTGGGTGGTTTAGAGGAGGTACTGATTTCGAAATATTGTTTTACTCATCTAATTTTTCAAAGTTGCAAAAATAACATCGGATCTCGATTAAGTCAGATGTAATGTAAGTGGCGGAGGGTTATTTGCTACGTTTTGAAGCAAATAAAATAAGTAATTGTTGTTTGAGTTTGTAGACAATAAATAATAGAATAAATTTTTCTTGAGCGAGCGTGGGAAGAGTGTTTTGAATTGGGAATGGCATGATGTTGGCAAGCGAAAGGCCGTACTAAACAACTTAACTGCATCCTTCGACTCTCGTAATAACGGTCCACTTTTGCAATAGTTTTAATTAATTCAAATGAAAACGAGTTTTTGAGTGCAATTTATAGCGAGAATTCCCTTCTTTGCCTTTGAAGAATTCGCACTACTACCACACTCACACAGTCACTTTACTTTCCCACACCTCCCCACAACATCACGAACAAGTTCAGGTTTCGTTTCCTTGCGCATAGTCTGCGTAGCCCTCCACGCATTCCTACCCAGATAAATTAAACTCAATTAATTGATGCATTAATTCCCAAGTTTCTAATTTTTAATAGGCTTCCCTTATAATTCAGATTGCAAACAATTGAGCTCAAAAATAAGGGTTGTTTAAAATGTGCATACGATAAGTCAAACAAGGAAAGCTCGCGTTTAATGGTCATTTAGGAACAATTTTTTAATTTCAATTCAGGCGTAAAATGCATTGCCCTTAAAAATGTACTCTAAAAATATTTTGAAACAATATTTCAATTTCTGTATTTGCATTAGAACCTTCTGATTTTGTTGCACTCTAAAAAAAAATTAAAATACTCAAAAATTAATTGATCCTGCAAATTGGGCTTATTAAATTTTTGATATTTTTTGTTAATTTTGGTAATGTTGTTTACAAAGGTCTTCTTCTTCTGTTACAATTTTCTAGCGTATCCCATCCCGCCTTCATTAGCCCATAAAATCTTGAATGTCATCTATTTAGTAAGACACGCTTTCAATGAAAAATAGTTATCGGAGCGGTTACAGCAAGGTATAAGTGTATCACGCAACCTTCCTATTTTGACGCGTAACGTAAATAGTTCCCTAATTAATTGGATCCTATGGAAGATCACCATGAGCCTCTTTTCTAAGCCACTTAATTGAGCTTGCAGATCTAGATTCTTAAGGCCTCGTGGCATACGCTTACGTTTCACGACCTTCCTACGATTCCCTCTGTCATTGAGTGGGCTCTTTCAAATGTCTCGATCACTATGTGTGGTTCCTGGTTTGATCTATTTTCCATACCTGTACTTAAGCCTAATGACTCCTTGGACAGACTCATTAACACTCTCAAGGGCACTTCAGGCCTTATTTTCATGGCAATGAAATATAGACCCACGAGCTTTGGCTTGGAAATCAATTAGATGAGAAGGAACAAAAGTGACTCAAGCAGTCAAATTGAATTCAGGTAATTGAAATCCTCAAAGGGAAGAATGATCTGTGAAAAAATGGACCATTGACAATGTGACACTGACGCGCAGAGGGGACAGGAAGAATTTTTTTTTGCAAATTTTTTTCGCAGCATCCCTTGAGGCCGGGCAAAGTGACATTGAGGGATTAGGCACTTAGGGATATGAAACTGGATAACAATGGACGTATTAACCGAGAGCTAAGATCCTACGATAATTTTGCGAAAGTTTAAGTGTCTAGAAAATTTGCATAATTAAAAAAATGTTGACTGGGACAACAACCACTTGAGCGTCACTAAAGGGAGTGTGGTTGGTGAAAGTAAAGTTGAATTGTGAGTAATCAGTTTAGTCTGTCACATGAAAACGTGACACTACTTTTCCTTTGATGAGGGCCATGTCAAGATGTCATTTGTAAATTGAAAGTGTCATCTTCGTGTCAGGACACTCAAGGGAGGGCGGACGTGTCATTTGATTTCGTTGATGGCAATTGGCGATGATAAATGGACCTTGATAGAACCTGTACAAGAGTTGCCCAAACTGAAAATAAAATCATTTAAACTTAAAGGTTGAGTTTAAACATTTAAAGGTTCGCTGAGTATCCCACCGAAAATACTTACCGTGGATTGGCTGATCTTGAGCCTTTCATTTTCAATTTGAGCGCTTGATTTGAATTGATTTGGCGTGGGTGGCTTACATGATGGTTTGGGAGTTGTAAGCGTTGCACAATTGTTTAAATAATCCTGTTTTCCCTTTTCAAAGGTGCATTAGGCTAACAGCGCTTGCATCACGCTTTCAATGTAACGGGATTAGAGAGGTAGTGGCACAAGTTCTGTATAAGGAAACATTAGCCTCAATTCCCAGTACCTAAATCATAATTTACATGAAGAATCTTTGTGTTTTTTTTTGTGTTTTTTTACATCCCCGCGAAAGGGTTTTTAGGATGCCAACCGATTTGTTAATTTGTTTCCGAAGGGCTACAAATAAGCCAAAAGCAAATAAACTCATTTTGGCGTCTTTTGACTGCGAAATTAAGGCATTTTTATGAAGGAAAGTCTAGTGAATAGAGCCTAATTTATTTGTTTTCCTGCAATTTTGGCAGGTTTATGTAATTTAAAATTAAATACTTTTTATGGCTCACTTAAGTTTAGATGTTTGATGCGAATGTCAAGGATAAGTGCTCACCTTTTCGTTTTTTACTTTTTCATTGTTTTTGCGAAAATTAAATTAAAGTAGAAACTAAAATTACTAGTTTACCAACTGTCGCCCATTGCTAAAATTTATGGTAACAACAATTTTGAAGAGTAGTTGAAGCCCTTGAATCTGACGTTGTGACCGAGATATTCTGCATTTTGACCATGGTGCTTTCGCCCATTTCTTGAGGAGTCCCAATCTCCCAATCACTGTGTCACATTTATCATCGCTGCATTGTGCTATAATTGCTAGTTGCAGCGTCAACCGCTTTGAGAAGCGTAGAGCGCTCGACATTTTGAAACAATAGAGTAACGACTTAATTGTCAGTTCAAAAGGCTTAAATTAGCAATTCAAAACGGTTGTTGCATAGCTCCGTATCGCATGCTTCTGAGCAGTATTGGTATTATCATAATTTAATAGTAAGTGAGCAACTGCAAACGGTTCACCCACGTTTTTGTTTTGTTTTGAACGTTTTTGGTCATTTAGGAGGCGTAAAGTGTGCATGAAATGCTCATCTTCATTCAAGGGACGTAATGGACTTTGGGGTTAATGGAATGCAAAGTGAATGAAGATGAGGTGCATTGAGGCTTGGTGTAAATGTTGTGGCATTTAAGCGTCACGAAGGGAATACTTGATTGATAGTTGTCAGATACTTGCAGCATATAAGTGACAGTTTGGAGCATTCGAGGCCTTATGCATCAGTTAAATGTATCTTTCCACAATTACACCACCGGTGGACAGTAAATGCATTCCCATTCTAAGCACAAAGTTTGACTTAAATGTTCCAGACACTTCGTCAAAACTTTTAAATTTTTAGGATTTAAAGTTTGGCATAAAATTAAATAATTTTTTCTTAATATTCGTTCTCTTCATATGAATTATGTTGAAGGAAGGCTTACTACGCGGAATTTTACTTGCAAAATATTTGCAAAAATGGAATACCATTTACACATTTTCAGTAGTAATTCCAAGAGGGAAAAAAATTACTGACTGTTGAATCGTGATTCCTGCCAAGATGCGCAAAGCTTTATTGGCTATGAATCGTAGCCAATCTTCATGTTCATTTTCAAATTCACGGAAAGCGACTGCTAGGTGATTTAAGTTGGGTGAAGTTAACTAACCTTTCTGAATTTCCCCGTTAATCAAGTTTACGAAATTGAATTTTTGACAGTTTTATTATTGGCATAACACATTAGGCCTATGATTATGGACCGTTAATTTTAATTTCTAACATCATCCTCACTTTTCCTTTCTGTGGAGGCAATACAATTGTATTGTCTCGTTTATGGAGACTTTATTTTAATTGCTTTTGTATATTGTCCGTAATTTGTCACACAGTGCGAGATGAGCACTTATTTTTGCATTTTGATTTGCAGGCAGAAATGAGCTTCAAAAAAATACCAACGATTCTTTGAGACCCTTTTGGATTTTTGTCTCCAAATGCCGAGTAAATTTGGAAAGCACCTAGCATAAGATATTACTAAATCCGGATGTGACTTTATATTTTCTAAAACAGCGTTTGAAACTTTAAATACCATCATCGACCTTCAATTTTCCGCTTGCGATTACCATGAACTACGTAAACCGTACGGATTTGCATTCGGATTTGAAGGGCACATAGCCCAATTCCGCTCCAAATTCAAGTGTATTATCTCCACCCTTGGTCTTCAGTCGATAATTTGCTGTTTATTCAAGACCAGATTTAGATTGTGTCCTTAAAATTAGGGAGGAAAAGATGCTGATGCATTGAATCTTTACATAGAATTTTCTAAACATGCAGATTGGCCAGATCCCTTCCTGCCTTCCAAACCCAATTGTTCGATGATTTCAATGTTGCGGCTTTATAATGTAATGGTGATTTTGTTGATTGGAAAGTGTGAATTATTGCGAGGCTTAAAGTGCTCTAGAAATAGCAATCTAAAACACAATTCATTAGTCACTTGACCTTCCTCGCCAAAACAAAAGTGTCAAATCTGCGGAAATGAAGGTCAGATTACCTCTATTTAGCATATCTTGGCTTAAAATCACCCGAAACAATGGAAGATAGAAATTGGATTTTAATTTCCAACTCGAATTGATCTTTAATGCTAATCTCACGAGTTAGAAACACAATTTACAATACAGAGAATAAATAAAATTAGAATTTGTAAAATTCTACATAGTAGAATTATCTGCGTTTACTAAAGTAATGATACTTTCAAAATTATTCACCTCGAATCGAAACTAAACGATGGAGCCTAAAAAATGCAATAATTTTGATCAAGAGTGTAAACAATTAAATCATATTAGCATTAATTATTTCTACTAAAGCTGGCAATTTTAAAAGTGCTTCTGTATCGTGTTTGAAACTTTATCAAATTTATCAAATCACATTTTCAAAACTTAATCGCAGTTTAAGCTACGTTGAATTGCATTAATTTTGGTCGGATTCTCTCAAAATTTTGCGTTTGATTCGTGGAGGAAATATTTAATATAAGCATCTGAAGAATATTTTACTTTGAAAGTAAGCAGAAACATAATTCGCGAATTTTATGCCGCACCTCACAAAGTCCTGGTTCAGAGGCAGGCAGCGATGAATTGGCAAAATGGTCTGTCATTTTTTGCATTGTGCCAATTTTGCCAATTTAGGAGCAGCCAAAATGAAATTGGGTTTGTAGAGAGTTGGGGATAGGAAGAGCCTTAGCGTCAATTGATTAGTTACGTAATAGAGTCGAGGATTTAGGGGGATGACTCTTCAAAACGAAGCACTGCATACTGCATTTGAGTTATTTAAAGTAAAATTAACTGATGGTAATGTGATGCAAGGAAATGAAATCCCTTAAGGACTCATCAATTTCCGCAAATGAAGTTGTAAGCTACTCATTTTTAAGACATTTTTTGACGTGTCTTAAAATTCGTCTTGACTTTCTCTTTTTCAATTTTCCAAAGGTTGGAAAGTATAGCATTGAGGAAATTCCCAGGATTAATGTTATATTTGGAGCAATTTGGTGTAATAGCGTTATGTTTAAAAACGCAACGACAACACTTTGCATAGTGTAGAGTACACTAAGGCGACATGCCGGATGTAAAGTAGGCGTAAATATTATAGGGTAATTTTTGCAAATTCTTCCTATTTGTCATAGATCATCTCGATTGTTTGCTCTCGGCGACTTGCGAGGAAAGGTTAATTTACCTGTTCAAAAAGTTAAATTGAAATAAAGGGAAAGTTTGCTTTGATTTAAGTGAGCAAGCGGAGATTAAATCAAAATTAATAATTAGCTGTGAAAGGCATATCAGTTATATGATCTTCATTTAATGATTTCCCTACCAATATCGTATCGTTCAATTAATATTTTTAATCGTACTAAATTTGTGGAAGTACTGAAACAATTCTACTAAGATATAACATATAGAAACATTTCAATTAATCCGATCCTTACTCTTTTTTTTATTACTTTTCTCTGAATTTCTATTATTCAAAAAGTTTTTAGATTTGCGTGCTTTATGAACATTGGAGATAGATTGTGTAAATTGCCTTTATTTCAACAGGAATTACCTTAAATTCGTTTTGCTCTCGTTTTTAATTTTGTATTAAATAACATGGCTTTTGCACAATTCCGACCAATTTGTGTTCTTGCTACATTCTGTAACAAGTCAACGTAATACAAGAAAAGGGGCGTTATTTTCAGTTTTTATAATTCCTTTATTACTGATTAAGCTTCCAATTAAAAAAAAAATCTAATTTTAAATCACTAAACCATGTACAATTCGAAGTGGTTTGAATCAAAATTGGACTTAACTTTGTCATTTTGGGTTTACAAGAAAAAAGTACGATTTCCGCCGACGGCAATAAAAATCAATTTAGTTGTCGAAACTAAATCTGAAGCTTAATTGCTTGTAGGAAAGTGGGGTCGAGGGTTTAACGAGCATCTACAAGATCATTATTTGTTTTTCGCAATAACCTAAATGACAAATTAACTTTCACCACGTCATATGCCTCACATTCTTAAGTCTTCCTTGGGATACTTGACAGATTCAATGACACGCATGAGGTACGCTCCTGCCTAACTTGTTATTATTCCTTAATGAGTCAGTTAATGACAAATTGACAACTGCCCAGCCTCTTCCGCCTTAAACTTTGACCCTTAAGACATGACAACAAACTCCCAATTAACTCTAATAAGAACTTGGCCCAATTACCCAATCCCCTCAAAATTGTCAATTTTTCAAAGATATTGACAAACAAGGCCAGTGAACCAATGAACGAAGCCCATTAAAATTCCGCCGCACGGAATTGGAATTTTCTGTAATTTTATAACAATTTGTAGCCTGCGGAAGCGGTGTTGTTCTTACCACCAATGCACCTGCCGACACGCTTTGAAAATAGGTTTGCTCTAATTAAAAAAAATGTTTTTTTTTTAAAGAAAACATGCATTTTTTTCAGTTAAAAGCCGAACAGCGAGGTTGAGAGACCACAAACCTGCCTTACGCCATAACTGCAGCTAATTTTCTGCATGCAATTTCATTCTGCAAATACTTTTGCCAATGTAACGAATCACAATTTCCATGCATGCTCGTGTCAGAGAGCTTCCACATTTTGGTGATTTCAGCACGTTATTAGCTTTTGCTTTAAATGATTGACTTGACGCGAAGAACAAAGTTGGTGGACAGGTAGCTAAACCGTTTGGCATAATCGCATGCGAGTTAACAGTAATTATGTCTTATAAACAGAGAGTTGCATCTTTTACAAACGTTTTTGCAACACAGTCAAGATACGGCTTCTTAAGAGTCCTCAAACACTCCCTGCCTAATTTTGTCTATTTTGGCAAGAAGAATGTTGCCATTTAATTTTTGCACGCTTTTGTGGTTTCTTATAATTTCTTCCTTAGCCAGCCTGTGCAGATTTATCAATAGAAACTGTAGGGATGAGCGAGCAGGTAGGCAGGAAAGCGAATCAAAAAGTTTTATAATCAACGTTAGTGAAAATACGCGTCCAAAAATCCTAGCGTCCATTTTGAAAGGGTATAGATGGCTGAAAACCAAAGGCGAAGCTTTCATCTGCCATTATTAGTAGTACTAACCCACTAACAAATAATTACAAATCCTAATCATGATACCCAAGCACCACGTTATAATTAAATTGAAAATTTCACTTTTGCCATTTAATTGCCATGATCATCCCCACTCCTTCCTCTGGCTTCCAAATTTTAATTGTACGGTGTAATGGATGACTTCCCTTGCAAAATAGAATTGGCATTTTGTTTGAGACTCCGCCCGAATCACGATTTTTTCTTAAAAACTGGGTGAACAATTTATCATTTTTCTACGTTGAAATTGGGACAATTTACAATTTTAAATGAGAATGACTCTCAGTGAGGAAATGCAATTTGATTCAATATTTCCGGGTGGCTTACCCTATTAAAGTGCCATGATATGCGGTAACTGTCGTGTGCATTTGGTGGATAATTAAGGAAAATTGAGACTTATGCATCTCCGCCTAAATACTTAAGGCTCTGTCGTCTTTGTATGTGCTATAATTTTCATATTGTTCTGCACATGAGATGCAATGCGACAAAGATCTAGTGCAGTACTAATCCCGTGCAGTAGCCTTAACTTCGTCGAAATAAGTAGAGTAGAAATCATTACAAAAGAAATTGGACTCGAATCTAATGTTATTATCTTCAAGCTAATTGTTACTTTCTACTTCAGTCGGAGAGGCTTATTACCAGCCCTGTAGCGGAAGCACGTCTAAAATATTTGGAACAAATTGTTCTAAAAATAGATTCATATTTGCGTTAAAATCTTTGTTTTTATTTTTTGCAAAATATAACAAGGGCGTTCGATGACACGAGAATTTTAATCCAAATTCAGGTGTCATAGGACGTGCTTGTTTGGCTAGTCTTAAGTAAATATTGGTAGTAAAAGATTCCACTTTTAAATCATTAACCGCATCATCTACATTTTTAATTGGATAATGTGGTAATGACAATAATTTATAAATTGAGGAGTATATATGTTTGGTTAGAGTACGTACAGTGTAACTGTCAGTTTTCGCACGGGTATAGTAAATAATTTAATAATACGCATATTTTGGCAATCCTGAATTGGTGGAAATAAAAAGGGGATTTGCAATTTGTTTTTAAGAATTGTTAATGGAAAGGGCATTGTGTGATGTAAAATTGGGATTTAAAACTATTGTGTAATTAAACTTTAAACTTCTGTCAATCTTCCTGTCTCCTGTCAACGAACCACTGATGTCAGCCATCATATTGACGACAGTGGGAGAGTGATGGCAGAAATTAGCAATGCAGCTCTTGCATAATTTCCATGAATAGATCTCGAATTAGCCACATAACGCCTCCATGAAATTCAATTCATGTTTCATTAAAATCACTCTCCGCCCAGTCCCTTGGCGGAATAAAAGAGCCTAATCGTCCCAGCATAAATGTTCACACTTCATATTTTGATGAATATTATCGATGAAGCCATTACTCGTGCATTTCTTTTTAAACACAAATTTAAATTTTCAGAACTAAGTTTACGCAAAGCAGAGCAATTTTTATGGTATTTTGTATGATTTTATTTAAATATAATAGGGCATGGTGCATTATGAAGTTTGTTTTTCTGAAGTAATTTCCATCTGCATCAGTCTTAAGCTCATTTTTAAACGTAAAATCGGCTTCCAGAATTTACTTGCATGCACGTTTCATGCATTTTTCAGCGCCGAATATAGCGAAATATTTATGCAAACTTTAATTATCTTATTATAAAACGTATTTTTTGTTTGTATTTTGCAGGATCACATTCAGGAAGTGCTTGATAAATGGGAGCAAATTGACGACGAGATTTGGGCGAAAGTAATTGTATTTGAGCGGAATCGTCGTGTGGCCAAAGCCTATGCCCGTGCCCCAGTTCTCACTGTCAACGGATCCGATGATGGATTCGATGGGTTTCGAATTGGCCTCAACGGATTTGAAAATCCGATGCGAGATAGCAAAACTGAAGACATCCTCAGACACATTGGACATGGCATCAAAATCAAAATGGACGACAATGGCAACATACTCATCAAACGCGTCTCCAAAAATTCAGTTTTCGTACGGGCCACAGCCGAAGAGAATGCCATCTCAAACGATGTCACCAAACTCTTCAACGGAGCTTTAGACCTGGACAAACCACTCAAAGTAAGAATATTAATATAATATTAATGTATTAATTTTCTCGTAATATTTATTGATCTTTTAAGTTTTCAAAATGAAAAATTTGCAAAAGGTTGTAATATTCCTAATGCTGATTACGACTAGAAGAAAAGGATAAAGATTAAGACTATTTTTTAGGCTTTTTTAAAGGCTGTGAAATTATAGACGCTCTTTCAAAAAATCGTTTTAAAAAGATGCATAAACATTTTGCTTATTTTAACTTTTCAAGTGAAAAACAAAATATGATTGTGGAGTAAAAAGAATATTGGAAATACTGAAATGACAGGGCGTTTGTTGTGAAGGTGTTGGGAATAAGGGCAAGGTGTGAAAATATTATTGGTCTCAGGGCAAGAATTTTGTTTGAATTCATCTTCAATTGATTGTTTTAAGTTGAAGTTGAAGGCAATTTGGATAGCACTTGAAAAAGCTCGTGCCGTGCTCAAGTTTGTTTAAATTTACAAGACGCTTGCAATCCATTTGTGTAGGCTGTAGGCATAAAAAACAACTTTTTACAGACTTGACAGTTTTACAGAAGACCATAAAAATTTTGTCAGTCGAATTGATTTTGAACGCATTGACATCTCATGGCCTTTCTCGTCTAACCATTTGAGTCACCCAAGTTCAATAGGGTGTCAAATTAACTTCAAATATGGACGATGCATATTTGTCCATTAAGATGTTGCTTATTGATACCATATATCGATTAAAAGATTGATCCATGACCTTGGAACTATGTAGTTGGATTGACAGTGTATCCCGTCTAAAAATGAAAAGCCCTTTCAAGTAGCATTTTCATTTAATGGCTCTATTTGGTGTGAATAAATTATACTCTTTTTTTTGCACAACTGCCCCAGAATGAGAAGTGGACCACACCCTACTGTATCACATCTTAGCAAAAACTGTTAATGCATTTGTATTGTTTTCGACATATCTGTTATCCTGGTCAGACAATCATCAAATAGCGTCCAACTGCGATATGTAATGGATCCGGACATGTAATAATTATTTTTTCAACGCAGTAATACTGAACGTATCAGATTGTGTTGCGTGTGACCTTCAGGAAGGGGATGGATGTAATTAGGCAAATCACAGCCTAAAATCCTAAAGTTTCCATTTCCCACATCCTTAAGATTCAGCTGACGGAATTGGATACTATTATCAAAAACAAAGGTCCATTGAGGAAATCCGGAATTTGATGGATAGAATTTTAGAGTTGAAAATAGATAGGCCAATATTAAAAAAAAAGGCATCATTTTCAAATATCTACTGACAGCAAAAGATGGATTGTGACCACTTATACTTTCATTCCGGTAAACAAATTAAAGGCTGATTTTTTTCATACATTCACCCGAAGTGCTACCTTAAAAAATTTTTAATTGGGCAAAATCTAAGACAGGTTTTAGATACCCTATAAATTAAAAACAAAAGTAGAGTTCTGCACCGAGCGTTGAACCCTGGAAAATGGAAAGTAGGAACCAATGTCGAGTACCTAGGTTTTAGGGTACCACCATGGGTTATTTAAGGTACTTTCCAGGTGCTAATTGGAAATACGACAAGTTCAAATTTTAGTGAGGCCTTTAACCGCAAGCGTCGACAACCCATGGATTTTCGATGACAAAATCACAGTTCATCGCCCATTATACATTCATTTTCTACCGAAAAATGTAATATGTGTGTATTATTCTAAGGCAATTTAATTTTGTAAGTTGTATTGCATTGCTGAAACCGACGTTTCATGTGACTTTTTCTTGAATTTTCTTCTTTGGTTTCAAAGAGACCATGTTTTTGGTCGGTAAACATTTACCCACCGTTTTAACTTTTTTTCCGTTTTACAAATGTTTGCTTTTAAATTCTACGAGTGCGTTAACACTGAACCTGGAAAGTGATTCAGCCGTTTTCACAAAGGTCAACGACAAGTTCTCAGAATTCTTACGCCGGGTACACACTTTCGCTTTGCATAAAACATTAATTTCGGTTAGCACGAAAGGACCAGATCTGGTTTTCAGGCTGTTTTTTTAACAAAAGCGTTCTGGATGTACGATTTATTTAAATGATTCAAATCAATTTGGCTTTTAGCATTAAATACCTCAAGGCATAGAATAAAACTTAAAAAAACGCCCTTCTCAATTTCTCATGGATTTTAACCCATTCCCAAGTCCCAACTTTATGAGAATGAAGTTAAAGAAAAAATGCCAAAAATCAAAACAAATGTACGGAAGAGAGTTTTAAACAGGGAATAATAAGGCTAATTAGTAAGCGTGCGTTTGTCTTTGCTTAAGTCGTGAATATTTTATGATTAATGTAAGATTGGAAGATTGATTACTAAGCCCTGTGAGTCTTTTTACAAGGTTCGCAAATCTTGGAAGCTACTGTAGACGCTAGTAGTTCCATTGACATTGGATTTGATGCGGATTAGTTCGAGACCAGCCCTTCACACCTTGTAATTGATAGAAGGAAATCTCTTCGGATGAGGCTCAATTATCCAGCATCCAATTGAGAAGGAAAACAATAGATTCCAGTTCCCATGGACGGAAACATTTGGTCCTTGGAAGGCTCACTTCCCATTGGCTCTTGAGGATTCTTGCCAAAGAATCAGGTTAACTGATGTAACAAGGCTCTTCACAATTGTAGTCATGGATGTGGAAATTCTGCATAATACCTCACGTCTAAAGGATTCGCAGCATTGCAAGATGTGTACCGTGGATGCTGCCGTTTAATGCTGTTGCGGCCACTAAGCGCAGTAGTTTCTGGTGAAGACCACTTAAATTAAGAACTTAAGTAGTGTGAAACTTTCGTTTAAGTGGGCAATCCACTTGAGATCCATTTTTATGAACCTCTCGACTTAAATTATTTCGCCATATAGAATTCATTTAGTCCAATAAATAGTAGATTTTAGCTAGTAAACAAGGTTCTCGTTTAACGTTGTTTTCACTCTAATGCGATTTAAGGCGATTATGCCTAAAACTTAAAAATACAGGAAAACATACAGTTGCGTAAAAATTCCTAATTACCCACGAATTGACGCTTATTTTAACCTACTAATTTGGGACTTAATTCAAAGTCTTTGAGTTGGAGTGGTTTATATTTTACCCATTTTTAAATGCTAAAGATATTATTAGGTGTTTTAGGATAGGGTCAAGTTAGTTGAAAAATCCAAATGAGTGTTTTCGGGGTAAGTGAAAGTAAAGGATTTTTGATTGAGTGGTGTGAATGATACGGAGAAAGTTCAAAAAAAAAATTTTACTGTTAACTGGCTGTCAAAAGTTTCACTTGACCTTTTCCCAGGCCTTAAAAAGGACGTGTCACTTGAAAAGGACACTTTTGATCTCTGAGGGGACTAATTCGCTTTTGATATTGTTCACTTTTTGAGTCTGCTAACTGGCTTCAATTCATCAGTGTCGCTTGAGGTATTCTAACAATGGCGACTACAGTCACAAAAGAAAGCTATTTCATCTGCTCATCTCTTCCGATCACAATTCTTTTATTATCTCGTTCCCAACAACTTTCGGCCTTTTAATTGAGTTATAAATCAGTCGTAAGTAGGTTGACGTAAACGTTTAGAAATTTGCAATGCCCGAGCTCAGGCAGATCTGACCTGCGCAAGCGCAAATGATCACTCATCCGAGCAGCAACGGACCTTGACGGCTTCTCTTTTGTATCTTTTCAGCTCTTTGACATGAAGAAATTTGCATCAAATGTGAGCCGAGAGATGCGCCGCGCATATCCGGATCGACGTAAATTGGAAATCGAGTGCATCACTGCCGTATCGTTCGTGAAGCAAGAGACAGAGCTCCTCAGTTGTCCGTGCTGGATGATGATAATTAACTTGGTGGCCATGGACATGCTCAAAGCAAGGATCCCTCCAATGAAGAACATTCAACGAGCCGGAACTGAGGGCACGGTCACGGTCCCCAACGGCATTCTTCTTCCAGCACCAATCCCTGTCACGTCAAACGGAAACGGAACGACGGCTCAGCCACCAACCACCAACGGAACCACCCCCGCCAACAAAAATAACAATAGCACACCCAGTGGACAGGACATTCGGAATCGGCCCAAGATCCCATTGCCAAGAGAGGATGAGGATCCGTACACAATTGTTGGCGGAGTCAAGACGAGCCGAGCCGGAAGCGACAAGCCACCAAAACTTCCCCCACGCGATTTAAACATTCCAAAAGTTAGCAAAAAAAAGTTGCTTTTGTTACTTTTCTTTAAACTGCACGCGTAATTTTCTTGAAAACAAAAAGAACTTGTAAAATGAAATTTTGAAATTTGTTTGCAGCCTGACTATGACGATTCAATAGAGGATGTGGAGCCAATGTTGAAGCCCTTCCTCAATTCCACGAGAACTAGCGCAAAGGATAAGCCTCAAGGAAAAGATAGAAAATATGGTAAATTTGTGAATCTCACGCGTGTAACACCACTGTAAAAGTGTAATGAACGATTTAACACTCATCTTTCTAAAAATTATAGATGACCCATACTACTGTGGCCTACGAGCTCGTATTCCAGCTTTCGTTCAAAAGGCACTTCCGACCAGAAACAAGCCGAAGCAGCAGTCGCCAGCAGTTCTACAGGCACAGCAGCAGCTCCACATGCAACCTACTCCGCCCCCGGCGACACTTGTCGTCGTTGCCCCAGCTGTCAGCGGTACTGTTGGAGAGCGTGAAATTCGAAATGGTCATCTTGCCACCTTGTCCAACGGCACGGTGCACCTTCTTACGCAAAATAACAATAATATCCAACTCCATGGTCAGCTACCGCCGCGATTTGTGGGCGGGAACGGTCCCTTGCCAGGACATCCAATGATGTGGCACGCCAAGTCCGTCGATTCAGGAATGGGTAAAAGACATATTGACTTTACAGACCCTAGAATTAAGATCCAACAATTTGCAAAATTTTTGCATAAACATACTAGCAAATTACATTGAAACATAATACGCCTTGATTTTCTAAACACGCAATTTCACAATTTGCAAATTTTGTAATACCATCTTTCCTCCAATTAAATGATGCCACTTCCAATACGTCCAGGTTATTGGCACTATGTTAGAATTATACATATTCAAGCTTTTTTATTTTGTTTCTTAAATACTCTTGAAAAGCACATTAAAGATTACTATAATTTATATTTTGAATACTATATAATTTTAATATTAATGAATTAATTATTTTTTCTAAATCTATTTTATAGCTTCAATTCATTCAAATCCTTATGCTGACCCGCTGTCTATACGAAAATTAAATGGGAGTGATAAGTACTCTTGGAATCAAACGTTTGAGAGTGGTAAGTCATTTTCAAAAATTAAATAAAAGTTTCAAAATATTCAAAAAAGTTTACGCTAAAGCTAATTCCTTGCACTGCACTTGGTATGCAGGAGAAGTCTAATTGTGAATTTCACAGTTTTGCATGTTTTTTTTTACAAAATTGAATATTTTTGTTTTAAATTCGTTTTACAAAATTTTGAACTGTAATTTTCAGAGTCTTCGGAAAGTGAATGGGAAAATTATTGGCAATCTTGAGGTTTTGTAAAATTTTTAAGAAACAATACCAAGTCGAGCCATATAAGTACGGTGCACTAATCCAGAAGAATTCCACTGTACAGATTCCAGCTTTAAGTCAAGCACTGATTAGTTGTAATTATTTGTATTTAAAGGCGTTGTAAGAAACGTTTAGTACAGTGCCATTTTTCGCATCTCACTAGGAAAGTATGTATGCTTACAGTAGCATAATTAGCAATCCAGCACTTTAATTCCGTAGTATAGTGACTCTAAGGTTAGTACTGGACATTTACTAGTATCACTTCCCAAATCGATGCATTTTAAAAACAATCGCTTGCTTTAAATTGTTAGCTCCTTGTAAGAATGAGTAGTGTTGGCTTACCTTATCCAATGGTGGTATTATTAACAGAGAATCAAATCGTATATAGAAAACCAAACATAGCCAGACAAGCCCGTTGATGGCCGGGATAACCCTTAAGGGACTTGAAAATTTTCAAAAACTTCTGTCAGTGAAACGCGTCCAAATTACAAGAAGCCATTCCATAATAGGACGGGCTTGTTTGGCTAAGTGCAAATATATTTTTTTTTCAAATTTTGTAATTGATTCAATTTTTAGAAAGCTTCTACTTAAAATATATTAAGAAAGGTAATCGGTCTGATTCTCATAAAGTAGTACGCTGCACTTAAATTACTTGCACTAGCATTGCTTTTTGACCAATTAGTTAATTACCTTAAGTGCGTTACTCCTAACTCCAGTGCTTAATTGCCATAATTTTTCTTGTTTTGTAGAATCCGATTTGAGTGAGTCGATTTATGCTCCAATTTACGGACGCTTACCCCTTCCAATGCGAAATCCAAACACCTTTAATCCACAGAACAGGCTATATGTGGGTGAATGGGAATAAGGTAGTGAACGTAAGGAGCATGACGCGTTGATAATTACTAGTTAATATTTAGCTAATTGTATAATTAAAGTCGTAGCTCCAAAAACGAGTAGAATTACAATTATTTGGTTTACATGGTTTTTAGAGCAAGAAACTTGGAAGGAGGAAAGTGGCTGTTATTAATATATAGCTAAGTACTCGAATCTTTACGATACAAATCAGCGTTGCGCTTAACGCTGCGTAATCTTACATCAGGCACTTTTTCTATATTTTGATACTATGTAATATGCAATACCTGTTTTACCTGAGGTAGTGAGTGGATGAAACCATTTTTAGTTTAATTTATAGGGTTTTAAGCTGTGATTTTTAGGGAATACGATCAATTTTGTAATGTAAAATACTATTCGAAGAAACCGGAACTTTATATGAAATATGGACATTGCGTGTATTATTGTATGCAATTTTTGAAGAAAAAAATGAGAAATTGAAATTAAAACTTAATGATAAGAAAACATATTTGGATAGAAATAAAAATCGAATAACGCGTATCTTAAAATTGGGTTTATTTATTTCAGTTTTATACATTTCTTCAGGTGCCGAAGAATGTTCCTCGAAAGATGTTCAAATAAAAATTTGAAATTAGTTCAGAAATTATTGGAATATTTTGACAAGAACAAAAAAAAGCAGAAGTGAAAATGAGCGCTGAAAAAATGATGAACTCAACTTCAGTTTGAATTAGTTTTTTTAATGAGACCGGAAATGTAAGATTACATTCAATTATAGTTAGTATGGAATTAGTAATAAATTAAAATTATAAGCATTATTACAAAAAATTGAACAGAAAATAAATCTATTCATATGAACAGCGTTTAGCTCAAGATTAAATAGTAGTTATAGTTAAGCAATTCCCGAATCTGCTTTTATTTTATTTAGAATTGCATCACAGGTCTTCTTTGCATCTCCAAGGAGCATTGAGCTGTTCGGCTTGAAGAATATCGGGTTGTCAATTGCTGGAAATTCATCAAAGGCAAATAATTATAGAATTTAATAGCAAAACAAGTAAGTTGGATATTTACCGGCGTATCCTACTCCCAAAGATCGCTTCATCACAATCACGTGATGTGATTTCCAGACTCTTAAAACAGGCATCCCAGCGATAATTGAGTTAGGGTCGTCCTCAGCCGCACTAAAAAAAATAATTTCATATATTCCCTTGAAGTTCTGATTTGCTACAAGATTTTTCAAATTACCTATTCACAGTATCATTCGCTCCAATCACAAGTACTAAGTCCGTTTCATCAAATTCGTCATTAATTTCGTCCATTTCTTTGACATATTCGTAAGGCACACCTGCTTCGGCTAAGAGAACGTTCAATTGTCCAGGCATGCGACCCGCCACTAAGGCAAACCAAAGTATTGAATTCCACAATTTATTTACAAAATGACAAGAATACAAATACATACCTGGATGTATAGCAAATTGAACGTTTTTCCCCTGAGATTGCAGGATTTTGACAAGCTCGGAAATTGGATACTGGGCTTTGGCAACACAAAGTCCTAGACAAAACTTGAAAATTGAATCTATATCATCACACGACATTTTTGTCCTTTGGTTTACCATATCCAGGAGTAATTATAATTTTCTTTGCATTTTTAATTGCATCTACTGCCTCGTCCACGTTAATTTCCGTGTGGACTCCGGTAATCTCCATTGCCTTTCCACCCTGCGTAGACGAGGTTCCATATCCTCCGAGAATCACATTGGGTAATGATCTATTCATAGCCTAAAATGCATTCATTGAAAAAATAAGTTAACAAATTTGAAGCAATTGCGTTGCTGAGTAATTAGCAATATACCTTGCACATTATGTAACTGAGAATCGCTCCACTACTTCCAATTAACCCCCCGACTATCGTCATGAATGAATTGTTCAACATAAATCCCTCAGCGCACAATGCCCATCCTAAAGGAACATTAATAATAACACAAAACTTTTCTATTCTCAGGAATTGATCAAATAATATACCGGAATAGGAGTTCAGAACTGTTATCACCACAGGCATGTCCGCTCCTAAAATATTAGTGAAAATTAAGAACTTAATAATAAATAATCGAATACAAAAATTTATGCATATTGCCATTGTTATTTAAAGTGAATTTACCACCAATCGCCGAGGTTAAGGTGACACCCATGGCTGCTGATAATGCTCCCGTGGTCCCAAGCATTGCTAAACCTGTCGTCATTGAAGGGTCAACGAAGTAGTAGGTCATTGCCGCTACATTTCCAGCTAGCAAAGCGGAATTCAAAGCATGTCGGCCGGGCAGGAGCAGTGGCGCTGAGCTCAGTAGCCCTTGGAGCTTCCCATACGCAATTAGAGATCCACTGTCGTGGGTATGGAATCATTTAAAACCTGAATCCCACATTTTAATTTACTGCTATCTAACCTGAAAGTGACTCCACCAATATAAGTTCCTAAAAACAATGCTGTTTTAATAACGTTGGCGTCAACTGCAGTGGCAAACGAAGGGTAATCATGGATGTAAGTGGCGAAACAAGTTAACACTGCGGCTAAACCGACCAAACTGTGAAAGGCTGCCACCAATTGAGGAAGATCCTGGCGAAAAGCATAAACTAAATTACTATCCGCTAGCTGTGCAGTCGTGCGTACAACTACATAAAATACGCGCAGAAAAAGATGTGGCGATATTACTTACAGTGATTTCTATCCTTTTGGCAATGGTTGTACCAATAATGCTTCCTGCCAGCGCGGTTCCTCCCATTTGAGCCAATACCTCCATTGACGGATTAAGTAAACCAAGTGTCGTCACGAGTCCTGCACCGACACCGATCTTCCCTAATGTATTCCCCAGTCGACTCGTCTTCTGCGTCGACAATCCTGCCAGAGCTCCCACGCAACAAAGTGATGATCCAAGGTAAGCCATTTGGTTAATTTCTGGGTATCCTTTTGAAAGGGCATAAAGATATCCTCCCACAAATGCTGCTGCAGGAATACTGTACAGGTACATGTGTTCTGGTGGATCGGTTGGTCGTTTGAACATGTCAAGCATCCGCTGGGTCACCAAAAATCCACCAGAGATGTTAATAAAAGATATAAATGTAGCAGTGGCTGCCAAAGATTCGATGGCGGTTCCAGGATAATAACCTCCGCTGATTTAAATTTTTTTTTGTTAAAATAGCCCTTAAAATTTATTCTATTTGATCCAATTAAAATTCATTTACCCCATGAGAAGCAATCCTCCGACTGCCGTAACTCCAGCTAAAATTTCGCCAAATTCGAAATTAATACTTCGTTACACTTTTAATTAACTAATTTCTTACAAATTGCATTTGTGACAGCCATTAGAGGTGAATGTAGCGCCGGAGTTACCGACCACACAGAGTAAAATCCAACAATGCCGCCAAGCGAAAAAGTAGTTGCCATTGTTGAAAATGCAGCATTAGGTGCTAAGGCACCCAAGGTCATCAGTCCGGAAAATCCACCCGTGTACGCCATCACGCTCTTGAGCGTGTCCT